>OMLJ01005222.1:3282-24095 GCA_900302595.1 Gadiculus argenteus | reverse complement strand
TGGATATCTCAAACGTCATGCCCAACTCAAATTACGTTTGAGATATCTTTAACTTTCATTCGGCCTAGGCGAAACTGAACTACAGATATCTATCTGTCGTTTCGCCTAGTCAAAACTGAATTACAGATATCTTGAATGAAAATTCCAACTATTCACAACGTAATTACGACTAGTCAGAAAGAATTTGTTGATATCTACAATGTTAATTCTGGATAGTCAAACTTAGTTGATAAATGACTATTCGGCTTGCCATAGTTGCGTAATCCGTAATCCGACTCCGTCACTACGCAGATCCCTCGAGCCCTCATACTTCTGCGTCGGGATGTCAGAGACGCAACGCAAGTCACCACCAGGATTGCCAGACTGCCGCTAGTTGCCAGTACCTTGACTCCTACACACAAAGTACCTTGACTCCTACACAGTCAAGGTACTTGTCTGCTACACACTTAGGAAATTGCAACAAATAGCAACCGACATGATAAGCTGGGGAGCAGAAGGTATACTTTCAGATTAAAAAGAAACACTTTCTTCAAGTGTCTTATTTCTTTCCTAATGAGGTCAACTTCCTGGTCTGTTACCAATATTGGCAGTGAATGATCTAGTACTACTGTTCGTTCCTTCTGTTTACCCAAATTCAGCCAATTATTAAACTATGAGTGACAGAACCATGGTATCTAGTAGTTGAATGGCTTACTAGCCAGAGTTTCTGAACTCCAAATGCCCTATATGTATGTTTACATATAGGGGGCACATTGCAGATGGTTGACCCCTATTACCCTAAATGGTGAAATTGTCCTTTAAAGCTTAAAAAAACAACCTATTGAATTAATACCATACTTAGACCTTACTAATACATTGTTTATGTCCAAGTAATATTGTATTGAGTTCAAATAATTGTTCTAATTAGTTAATAATTACTATAGAAGATGTTTCTTGTTGAAAGAATAATAAGACATTTAGGAACAGAGCCAGGAGCAACCCTATAAGTAAATAGAGAGCACCATGAATCATTGAATGGATACAGTATATTACATTCCCATATTTACTCAGTAGAACAGTGAGTAATATCGACCACTGTTGACCTCTGTAAAATGTGAGGAGTTTCTTGGCTGGATATCAAATTCTTGTGAGAGACAGCAGACAGGGCTAAGTTGCATGTTTCCCTAAGTAATTTCCCTAGGGCAATATGATAGAAATATTTAATACTGATGTTCTGTGGTGTCATTTTCATTAGAAAATTGACTATGGGAAATGGCTGGACTGCTTCAATGTATTCAACTAATGTTGAATGAATATGCTGTGTAAATCAAAACTTGAATTATATTTGAATCTTATCTTTCACATATTTTTAACCCCTGGCATAGACAAGTTGATAAGATATTCACAGCCCCTCTCTCCCTTGTAGTGACCTATAAAAGCTAAGGAAATTGCAGATTTACAGCAATCTATTGGCCACATTTGCACAAACATAAATATTAACTCAAGCCTCGTCATATCTTAGCTGGATCCCACTGTTTGTTTAGTGGGGTTATAAAGCCAGATATTGGTTATTGAGACAAGTGTGACAAGTTAAGATTAAGGGGATAGCATGGGAGTAAAGTAGATGGAGTTTGTCAGTAAAACCAGGTAATCAGATATGGATGTGATTATTAATTATAAATAATACATACCTTGATTTACTGTAAATACCTTTTAAAAAAAAAACAATAATTGAGGGAACATATATTTGAACAAATAAAGCAATTTGAACTGCAATTACTGCACATCCTCTGCCATCTGTTTCCTGGAAATTAATTTCAAACCAACATGTTGCGTAAGCAGTTTTTTCCCGTGTTGTTTCTGCATGGCAGAATGAGTGGCAGTTTTCACTTCTTTCTTTCAACCAGACAACCACAACTTGAGAGCAATATATCAGTTAGGACATCCCAAGTCAAGCACTTATTGACAGGCATGCTGAAGACAAATGCTATTGCCTAGTTGCTGGATTTACACAGAAAGGCAGCCAAGACTAACATCTCTCCTTTGCATTTGTTTTTCAGATCTATCCACAATGTTTTGGACATTGCTGAGCCAAAGTGTTCTAATCTGTGGATTGGTCACATCTCACTCCCTGACCATGCCCACGATCCCCACAACCATCTCCACAGAAGGACCTTGTCGTATTTACAACTCTGGCCGTTATGCAGACTGCCTGGGAAGACAGCTCAACCGCATTCCCTGGAGACAATTTCCATCCACACTGGAGAATGTGGATCTCTCCTACAACAAACTTCAGACTGTCTATGCTGAAGACTTCCAGAATCTCCCCCGTCTTCAGGTCCTTCAGCTGCAGTTCAATAACCTTTCCCACATTGATGATGATGCCTTCAAGCACAACCCCATCCTGAAGTCTCTAAATATATTCAACAACTCCCTGCGTGAGATCCCTGCCCCAGCTCTGATTTCGCTAATAAACCTCAAGGAACTCGACATGTCTAATAACCTCTACAAACGTGCCACCTTAGTGGAAGGCTTCTCCAAACTAGTCAAACTCCAAGTTCTTTCCATAGGCGGACCCCTGGTCATGGGACTAAAAAAGGGGGACTTTCAGTCATTGAAAAACATTACATTACAAGGTTTTGCTATCAAGTGCACTTCCAATTTGAGCTACTATGAACTTGGTAGTTTAGAGGTGATCCAGACACAGCAGATGGGATTTGATATGGCCATCGACGAGAGACCTCAAGCTCTCCCTTTAATGCTGAGTGATATTGCAAACAAGACCTTCACTGTCATTCAGTTCCGCAACCTATTTGAGTTCATGTACTACTCGGGGAAGGAAGACATTTTCTTCAATTTAAGGTACGTTAAGGCCTACCAGCTCATCTTTCATCGTGGAAAGTTCAATGAGAATCTTCTACGGATGGCCTTAATGAACCTACAGGAGGCCAACACTGTGAGGAGACTGAGGCTTCAGTACATCGACTTTGCTCGTTCACCTACATTTGTAGACAGCGGTGCAGGATCTAGCATAACAAACCTTACATTGGATAGATTGGATCTTTGGTAAGTATCCTGCATGCCTGATATGTGAATGGCTAGTGTCTGCTAAACAACTGAATATAAATAGTAGTAGCATTTATTAAATGCAAAAATCTGTAAATCGTAAAGGGGCTATCCTATTTAAACGTGATAGATGAGCACTAACTAGCTGACATTTATTCTCCTTGTGCACTTTCTTGTATAACAATTGTTTATTTCAAAATCTGTTCAACCAGGTATATCAGTAATCCTGATGTGCTGCGATTTGATTGGCGCTTCACTTGGTTCAACAAGGTCAAGCAGCTGTCCCTCCAGTATGTGTACTTCAACTCGGTGCCGTGTGACGCCTGGGCAGAGATGGGGAGTGCAGAGACGCTGGACGTATCCAACAACCGTCTGCAGGACTCTGTACTCTACAACAAGAGGTGCGACTACACGGGTAGCGTGCCCCATGTTCACATCTTCAATGTGAGCACCAACAACCTTGTCAGCCTGAAGGAAATGTCGTCCTTGACTCAGGAGTTTAAGCGACTGCAGGTCCTCGATCTGAGCAACAACATACTGGGGTCCTGGGAGGGGAGCAGGGATTGCGTGTGGAAGCCAAACATCACTAGATTGATCGCTCACCACAACCAGTTTGTGAGTGAGGCCCTGCAGTGCCTGCCCACCACCATGCAGTTCCTAGACCTGTCCAACTGTGGCCTGGGCCAGCTGGACATGACCTTCTTTGACCAAACCACCCAGCTCACTGAACTGCTGCTCAGTGGGAATAAAATCAAGTTCATCCCTCCGCACTGGAGGAGCGCCTTCCTACGGTCACTTACCCTGGACGGCAACTCGTTTGGGGTCATCAGCGTGGAATCCTTCCGGGAGATGCCTCTACTGTCTCATCTCAGTGCCGGCAATAACCCGTACCATTGCACATGCGAGCTCCATGCCTTCATCCAGCAGACCCAGTCCCAGGGGAAAGTGAACCTCATGGAGTGGCCTGAGAATTACAAGTGTTATCACCCGGAGCCCTTCCTGAACACTCTCATAGCCCATTACCTCCCTGCACACGTGGCCTGTGACATACGCCTGGTGATTGTCATCTCGGTTGCCGTGACAGCCGCCGTGGTGATGATACTGGTGCTGATTTGTTACATTTTCAATATTCCCTGGTATGCCAAGGCCACCTACCAGATAGTCAGAGCGAAATACAGAGCCCACAAGGAGAGGGCGGCCGGGGAGGGGGAGGTCTTTGTGTACCACGCCTTCATATCCTACTGTCACTCAGACGGAGACTGGGTCAGGGATCACCTCCTTCCCTGCTTGGAGAACAACAGGGACCCTTACCGTCTGTGTATTCATGAGAGGGACTTCATGCCTGGAAAGTGGATCATCGACAACATCATCGACAACATTGAAAGCAGCCGAAAGGTAACGGAATCATGTACTTCAAAATAAGTACTGCCATCTGTCCTAGGCTGCCATCTGTCTCTCAAGGCCAAAAGACCCCATAAAATCAAAATGTATTCAAAATGATGTTGAAGGAGTTAAAGCTAATTTGACTGTTTGTTATTTTTATTCTCAGGTGATTTTTGTACTCTCCCGGCACTTTGTGAACAGCGAGTGGTGCAACTACGAGCTCTACTTCGCCCAGCAGAGAGCCATGGGCAAGACGTTCAGCGACGTCATCCTGGTGGTGATGGAGCCCATCGACCCCCACTCCCTGCCCAGCAAGTACTGCAAGCTGAAAAAGATGCTGAGCACCAAAACCTACCTTGAGTGGCCGCAACAGCCCAAGCATCAGCCCTTCTTCTGGGCACAGCTGAAGAGCGTACTGGGCAAGCCATCTCTGACCAGAGGCAGAGCTGATAGCACAAGGAGCAGGACGGTCTCAGAGGGTGGGGTGTCCGTGATAGAGCCCCCCCTGGAGGAGGACCAGCAAGATGATGGTGTAATTAAAGCAGAACTCCACGGAGAGGAAATGGAGACTTATGAAGAACTATTCCTCAAGCCCATCCCGATAGCAGTCTGAAGATCAGCTTTGGGGGGATCGCTGACTGATTTCCCCCCCCCCCCACACACACACACACGTATACTGTATATGCACTCACATTGCGCACACAAATGTATGTCAATCCCACTCATGTAAGCATGGAAATAACAGACACGCACACACACACACAGATACACACACATCCACTTCTACTTAAAGCTACGGTAGGTAAGACAGTTTAAGAGTCACCTAGATTCTGAAAGTATCCAAAAATGACTAGCTTGCTGCCTTTAGCAATAGATCTGCCTTGCATTTTGAAAGACTAATGTGTGTTGAGTGCACAGGCAAAGTGCGTGCAGGTCTGCGGGTAGGTAGGTAGGTAGACAGACGGGTAGGCCATGAATCTCGCAAGCCACATTAGTGGATTCTTATTTTTTTTCAGAGCTTCTGCTCTATTGATTGCTTTTGGGATGTAAAGAGAAGTATGAAAAAATGCTTCCAAAACAAATTGCCTAACCCTAGCTTTATGGGAAACATAATTTTCTAATCAGATAAATAAAATAATAGCTAAGCACTTAGAAGGTACTAAGGATTAGAAGGTTAGTATTGTTTGAACTGCAAAAATGTGCAGCACAAGTTTTTTTTTTTATATAAACTTTTTTGCTGATCATTCTTTTAAATTTAGAAAAAAGACTTGGATAACATTTGGCACTGATTATGTAATATGGTATTCCAGGATCGGAACCTGGTGACATTGTGGATGGTCGTTTTTAAACGTCCACCAGATGGCACCATGACAATCATAAGCAGTGGATAGGGGAGGAAGTTCAGAAGCTTGAATGGTATTCTGAAACATTGAATATACAATCCTGCAAATGCTTGCAGTGCTTGCACTATAGTTTTTGTTTTTGTTTTTTTATAAACATTTATTTACCTTTGTTTTGTCATATGGTTTGACTTTGTGAATCAGAAAATGCTGGACATTTGTGATATATTTTTACACCAACAATGTATTATTTGTAAAATAATAAAAAACGTAATCAGAAGCCTTATCTTTTCATGCGTAATGTTTTACTCAAACTATAAAAAATGATATCCTTATATTCTAATTTTATACCCGCATTAGACCATGGTGGGAGACATTTATTTTTAAGATTATTATAACAAAAGCATGAGTTTCAAAACAAGAACCCATGAGCTGATCCACTGGCCATTTTCAATCTGAACATTATTGGTTGCTCACAACCTCTGAAAAATAACACATGTAGGCCTACTATACACATACTATATATCCATAATCAAATTAAAATAGGCCTACTATTGGACAAAGTATCAAAGTAATGATTGGCACCGTATAACACGCATTGGCAAAGTGAACGGAGCGTTCCATAGCATTGTGTGAGAGCTGTGTAATTCTTTTCTGGACGAGAATCTGTTTCTTTTTAAGGGTGCGAACCATAAACGATTATTTTATTTTGATTGACAAAGACTACGTATAGTAAGTAGGCTAAGTAAAACTTTATCTATTTATAGAGCACTCTTCTCAGCACGGGTGCACAGAGTGCTGTACAGTGGAGTAAAAAATATAAAATATACAATAAACATAACACAAATATCAACAAATATACAAATATAAAATATCGAAAATATACATAACACAAATAATAAAATCATAACAACATGGGGGAGGGGGGGAAAAGGGAGTTACCGATCACCAAATGCGTGAACAGGTGAGTTTTTAAAAGCTTTTTAAAATAGGTCTCAGTGGTTGATGCCCTCAGGGAAGGGAGTTCCAGATTCTGGGGGCCGCTGCCCCAAAGGCTCGGTCACCCAGGGACCGACTGGCGTATGACGTCACTGCAACCCTACCTCGTTGCCACAGGTGACCCATGCTGCCACAGGTGACCCATGCTGCCACAGGTGACCCATGCTGCCACAGGTGACCCATGCTGCAGGACTCACCAGCTTCTGATTGATCTCGAACGCCATATATTGGTGAATTGCGCTGAGGACTTTCAGTCCACCAGCGCTTGATAACCTCAACACTGAGGTGAGTTCTACCTTGTTGTTATTTAACTAATTGTAAATCGTAGTCATGTGCTACAGACCCACTGGTACAACAGACAGGGATATTACGTAATAATTCGTCAAATAAAAGTAACACTTGCATTTTAACATGTGCAAATTATCCGGATAATGGATAATTGGATAATTACTAGACATTTCGAATTTAGCCTCGCTAATTGTTGGTAGGTTCATATCGCTAGAACGATATGAGGGTTATGGCAGCTTTTTCATTTTTAGGATGTGATATAGGCCTATAGTCCACATGTCCTCATTTGGTAGAAAGATCTGAAAAGATCTGTCAATCCCAACATTTGAGCCTCGTCCCCTCGTCTCCAAATGAGCCTCGTCCCCTCGTCTCTCAGCAACCATGCATTATGGACCGCTGGGTTGCATAATTTATTGCGGAAAATCTCTCCATAATGTCCAAAAGTCAGTACTATTCCTAGTAAACACTGTCACGGCGACGGTGGGTGATGGCAAGATGAGGTATATTACCTTTTAGCGGATATCAAATGACTTATGGAATGGCAAAGCAATTCCAGCGCCACGATTCTATTTCCCCGCTACCCTTGACGACCTCTCTTTCTCTGCAGGGGGTCTGGTCCTTTGTTGCTCCACTAAAACTATCAGATTGGGTGCTGTTCTGTTACTCTGTTCCAGTTCTGTAAACTCCTTTAAATAACCCTGTGATCATGTGTGAACCATAATGCTGCTCATAAGAGCATCATGACATTGACCATGGATGACAGTTGCACATCAAGGCACTCTACACTTGACCCCCACAGCACACGTACATACTCATACATACTCGTATTTGTCGTAGTCCTAGAATAGACACCTTATAGTCCATGACGGGAATATAAATGGGAATAATATTCGAAAAAGTAGCTGCATGCACAGCCCACCTGTTGACCAGGTGCAGAACAAATAAAATAATATATTCATTTATTAATATGGGAGCTTAAGCAGTGCAGTGGACATTTTTTTTTATCTCTGTAAATGGGAATAGCCACATGTTTTCTAGCTAGTGTACAAAATGTACAAATATAACACACATTAATACTTACAAATCGACATAACTTAAGGGACAAGTTTGTTATTTTGAACCTTTCTGGTTTGTCTAGGATGAAATGGAGTGGTTGACACCGAAATATTGACTATTGGTCCTGTCTCTGGTATTGGGCTCATTTAGAATCGCCCCTGCCTGCTTCAGAATGGCTGGCTATGGGCATGCACAAGCCTGTCCTTAAAACAACCCTAAACATTAATTTTCATGAATGTGCAACTCACCGAATGGTTAGTGGTGTTTGTTGATGTTCCAAATCAAGTATCATAGCGAAGCAGTTCCTGTCCTGTTTTATTTGGCATTTTGTGAATGGAAACCGGTTCCAGACGGTTTCTGTTTCAATGGGATTTACAAAATGCCAGGACCAATAGTCAACATTTCGGTGGCACTCAACTATAAACACAAATATTGTACTTTTCCAAGCATTGACCTATTAACTGAATAACTTTCTGGTGGTGTACCGGTCAGGAATCTGAACACAGTGTTATCAACACGATGACTTCCCAGCTGGAGAGCGCCATGGAAGGCCTGATCAAAGTGTTCCACTCATACTCGGCCAAGGAGGGGGACAAGTACAAACTGAGCAAAGCTGAGATGAAAAGCCTTCTCCAGGGGGAACTCGCTGAGTTTCTGGCTGTAAGTGGGCTGTTCCTGGTGCTTGATTTTTTATAAAGTTGTAACTTTTAATCCTGTATGTGTCTGTAAATGAAAAACAAACTGTTAATGGTGGAAATATGAACTAATGGCTCCTGTAATGGGAACTGATAGATCTTTTAAGATAATAGTGTAAGAATTAACTGATGTCAGGCAAAATCTAAAGTTTACCTAAGAAATGTTAATACATTTTGATGAAAGGACTGTGGGTGCCCAATAAACCCTTTTCAGAGAGGCTTCATCCTTGGAGATACACAGGTGTCGATCATGGCACCTATTCTGTGAAAAGGGTGTGATGAACCCTACTAAAGTCCCTGTAAGCCATAGCAAAGCACAGCTGTTGGTCATTGAATGCAGTGATTAACAAACCAAATTCAGTTCGGTTCCAGCAAGGAAATCGAGTACACTGCACCTCATCAAAGCTTTTTCGATGGCAGACTGATTATCCATTTGTCAATGTTTTTTGAGTACCTTGAACACCTGTTCTGGGATATTTCTTTACTTGTTTTGCAGGAGTACTTTTACACCACAGCTTTATATTGTATGCCAACATTCTGCATTTTATGTATTTTTGTGTGTGCTATAGTAAAGGGAAAATGTATTGGATGGTCTTATTTTTAAACACTGTTGGAAGGATTGCAATGTAAAACAATCTGAAATGGTTCATTACCTTCAGGCTTTTAATATTTAAGATTTATCGAAAAACTTGATAAATGAATGATAAATTATTATCAAGTGAAGTTCACTTATGTATTCACTGAAACAATGACGATCTCCTAATCTTTCTCATTTCACTGCTTTCTCCCCTGTGCCTTCTCATGTTCTTGCTGATATGTCTGTCCCAGGGGAGTACCGATCCGCTGGTGGTGGAGAAGATAATGCGGGACCTGGATGAGAACCAGGACGGGGAGGTGGACTTCCAGGAGTTTGTGGTTCTGGTGGCGGCACTGACGGTAGCCTGCAATGATTTCTTCATACAGAGCCAAAAGAAGTAATCCACCACCCCCCCCCCCCCCAATCCTCCCCCACAGACCTCTGGAGTTCACATTCATTTTGGAAACTTATGAAACGTTTCTGCCAAAATGATAGGTGTACTCGATAGCCTGTCCCCTCGGCATTGGGGTGCTGTAACTGGCATAAGATCACTTTCATTTTGTTGTACCACTGTTTTTGTTCATCTTTGTCAATAAAGATGTCCTGTTCTGCACAAAAATAAAACTATATTCTACAATTAATCGTGCTTACACCTTTTTTCCTAAACTTGTATTCAGGAATTTAGTGTCTTTTTTGTCATCTATGCATATTGTTAAAATATCCAAAGAATTGATGAAGCTGCTATCTGGCTGCATATATTTCCCTTGTGTCAATTGACCACATTCATCAGCCAAGTAAACAGACCTTGCAGTGGGTGCCAACAGCTCTTTCATTAGAGGGCTTCAGACTTTCATTAGTTTTCAACTGTCTACTTGGCAGTGAGTGATTTTTAATTGGCAGTGCCGTGGTCCACTGGTAATGATGTCATCACTAGGAGCCGGGGCTGAGTTACATCCCTTTTGTATGGACGGATGGCGTCTGATGGATGGTGTATGTTACTGTAACTTTATAAGCAGAGTAGGCCTATATGAATTTCCACTTGGAACTTTGGAAGGCCATTTAGTGGCCAACCAACCAGGTTTAACTAGATCAACTTCTTTCCTCTGAAGGGATACTCAATTTCCCCTCAAATGATTTAAAGAACCCATTTCATTGTGTGGCTTGCTCCACAGCTTCTTCTAAAGCACTTTGTTCAGTTTGTACTAAATCCAATGACCTTTCCTTCATCCGTCTCGCTAACTGAGAATACCGCAACGTGTGGTAAGGGATGCGTTCTGAAAGCATATTGCACCTGCATTTTATAGTCATAGGCCTGTATAGTGCAACATAACTTCTAATGCTATGCATAAGACACAATTTTCCTCTTTCTAGTAAAGTTCATTACAATAATATAATGGAAAATGTTTTCCATCCTATATATATATATATAGGAGGGGATATACATATATCCCCTAGGGAAGGGCAGATTTTGATACTGCTTGTAATGGCTAATCACTCACACCTAGGGGTAAAATAAGGGCTGTTTAAAAGATGGCAATGGGACTTTCGATTTACTTCTGTTAAGCTAGTTCTATCAAACGGCACCATCTGGTGTCAAAACAATGTAGTGAAATATTTTGGTGAAGAACATTCTACAAATTACATTGCATGAGATCATTCTTACATGTATTCATCCAAGGAAATAAACAGCAACATGTATTAAATGTATTTTAATTTACATTTATTTTATATAAAAGAAAAAACTAAAAGGACAGATCTCATTTAAACCACAGCTATTTCTGTTCAACCATCCATCTTCATGGCCACCAGCACAAAGTTACGTGGGGAGAGTTCTGGATCGAACAGCGGTACTAGTTTGCTCTTCACACCTACAGAGACGCAACATGGACACACATAGAAACAATATTATTCACTAAAATTAGCACTGGTAAGCTAGGTAGCCAGGTAGAGGGAAGCACATATGGTCATAGGTCAACGTTGCCAGCATGTTTGAGAGAAGACTGGCCTGTAAACAAATATAGATAAATGGGGGAGGTGGATTTTTTCTAGATGAATACCACTATTATGTTTATTTATCAACCAATTTTAATGAGTCGTTTTTATCCAAGGGTTTACATTGGAGTAAAAAATAAAAATAAATTATTTTAAATATGTTATATGATGAATATAAAACGACCCATTGAGATCCTTAGATATGTAAACATTATGGTGCTTTTAATCCAGAAAAACTTCAGCTCCTCTGTTGACTTTATTTGTTTACAGGCCAGCATTTCAAAAATGGCAGCGAGGTTCAACGTATTCCTGCAACGGCAATCAATGCGACGTAACCAAATATATATGTCTATGGAGGCAAAGATGGTCTTATCGGTGGTTAGGGAGTTTCAACTACTAGCCTTTAGGTACTGGGTGGGATCCCCAATGTCTGCACTCTAGTCATCAAGTTACTTGCTCTTAGCGCTTATCGTTTGATTTGACAAAATAAGAGATAAGAGAAAGAAAGAGGTCCATTGTCAGATTGTTTAGCTTAAAAAGTACATTGGTCTGTGAGGTGACGAAAGCCACTTAAAAATCGCCGGGACCAAGACAATAGCCTCCAGCCACAAAACCACCAGCTCTGCACACTACAGATGCCTGACCTCCCACTCATCTTCCAAAAGTATGATTCCTAGCCCACGGCTAGGCCCACCATGTGAGCCTCCCTCACCGTTCTCCTGGAGGTATATGATGCGGTCCAGAAGCACCAAGGTCTCCACAGCGGGGGCCAACAGCAGGGCCAGGCTGAAGAACACCACCACCCTGCCCTCCTGCTCCAGCATGGCCACCAGCCTGCCTGGCTCCAGAGGCAGAGAGGGCGGGAGCCCCACGCGGACCAGGCCCAGGCGGGCGTACCTGGAGATTGAGGGAGCATAGCTTTAGCAGACAATGGGTGGCCATAGCCATGACACCAAGTATACAAATAGTATATATTAGCATGCATACAATGTATATAGGCATTCATCTATGCATTTTAAAAAGAAGTGTATATATGCATTAAATGAGCGGTGTGTAGCAACCAACTGAATTCCCCCCCCTCAACTCTCCCTTTGCAGCAAGAGAAGCTACGGTCGCTTGTAGTCAAGCAATCAGGTTCCTTTAGTTATTTATTCTGTAAAACAATGGTCAAAAGTGGTGATTCAAATAAAATATTCTTACTTTCTATACTCGATATACTCGACTAGATGCCACTGAATCCGACACACCTTCAAGGTTATTTACTGCCTAGGCTTAGCATTTGAAACGACAAGAAGAATGGACATGTTTAAATATACCCATAAAAGTGTGAAAAGGGGCTTAGCAATAACACACTCAGACGAGTGTGGTTGTTGCTCACTCTGTAAACGGAAGCAAGTGGGCCTTCTTGATGGTCTGGACGCCCACCCGCCGCATCTCGGGCCTAGCCTCCCTGATGATCGTCTCCAGGGTCGCCCGGTAACAGTGCGTCCTTAGCAGCAAACTCTCCTCCCTGAGTCTCTGCATGTAGTCCTCGATGGCGTGACACGCCCCCTCCCGCGCCTTATAGGACAGCTCGTGCCCCGGCAAGCCCCGCACCCACGAGCTCATCGGGTAGCCGAACTCCCCCGAGCCGCAGCCATCATTGTCTTCGGCAACCAGCCGGGGCCGGTCGGGGGGGTCTGGAGGGGCCGGAGCAGGGGGGGCCACAACCAGGCCTGGAGGGCTGGGGTACTCCCTGGTGGTGATCTTCATGTAGCAGCATGCCACAGAGGTGATGCCATGCACGTGAGGGCATTCCACAAAATGGCGGAGGAGAGTGGCGCTGAGGTCCCCGCAGGCGTGTAAGCCGGTCAACACTAAGGACTCATCTGACGGCCTCACCAGTTCTTCTGAGGGCCGCCCGTGTGGGCTACAACCAAAGCTGTTGGTGGAGCAAGGTGGGGGCAGAGTGGTGGCCGAGACGGAAAAAGGGAAGGAGAGAGCGCTGGGTTCTGGTCCAGTAGCGAGGGGGGCCTGGGTGGAGTCCTGCTCAGCTGAGTTCCTGCGTCGCTTTCTACTGGAGCAGCCAAGAGGTGAAGGTGCTGCGGCCGTGCATTCTGCCTCTCTGAGCTGCTTGAGGAAGAGCTCCCATGATGCCTTTGGGTTTACCCAACCAACCACGTGGTGAGGCGATGGGCCGGATTTAGAAAGATGGGAGGAGCCATCCTAAAAGAAAGAGACAAGTCAAGTCCTGTCCACAGAGGTTCCCTGAGGTTGATGTACGAACATATATTTACGATAGACGTTAGAGCGTATCAGTATTTTGTAAATGCAACTGACAGTTGACTTACCCTTGACTTCTCCTTCTCCAAAGTCCACAGGAGCTCCTCGTCAAACTTGGTTGCCATGGTCACCAACTTCTGATCCGCCTCGATGGCCGTGACTGACAGTCCCAGGCCGAAGGACAGGAAGCGAGTGAGGTGCCCCTTCAGAATGGATATTTTGGAGTTAAAGCAGTCCACAGCAGTCAGCAGTCCACGACGTGGGTGTGAGAAACATATGAATCTTTGTTTCCTCAATAATATACATGAGACCACTAACAAAGAGTAAATTACCTGTCCAGATCCAACGTCGACCACCGCCTCACAGCTAGTCTGGTCGCAAAGTTGTTTTACCAACTACCAAGACAATGGTTTAGTACAATATAGATCAAGATTTGAGATTATCATAAAGCACCATAGGCAACCATAACCAACAACTCGATAGATTTTCATACAACAACACTATAGGTCGTACCGAGCCAAGCTTGCGGATCTCGTGCTGTTTCTTCGGCTTGACGTGTTTCCTAAAGATGTGGCTCAGCATGGAGCTCTGGCTGTGGTTCTTCAGGAACTCTTCCACTGGGTCTACTGCTCTACTCCGCCCAGCCTGTCTGGGGAAGGACAGAGCGTGGGCAGTGGCACGAAACGCCAGCAGAGACAGAGGCCACACGGATGGGTATCTGTAATGACAACGCTTTTACTTAAAACATTTCTTTGATTAAAAATATTTAGCCAACTGTGAATCAGTAGGTGCCACCATTTTCTTGGGTGGAAACGATCCCAACTTCCATCTGCAGCCCCACATATAATTTTAAACCAATCTGACAGTATCAATATCCCAGTGAATGCATATGCTAGTTTTCAAATCTATCATATGCGCCATTCGATATTATAAGTCAGTTTGGAAGTCAATCTCCCCATATCAAGCCTATATTAGGAAATTACAAGTGGGGTAACCTAACCAAAATGCTGCTCTCTAAAATCAAATACCTTTTGTCTTGACATGTTGTGTCAAGTAAGAGATCTGCGATCTGGGGAAACGATAAACCACTCAACACCTCACGCCATTGTGGTGGCAGTTTTTCCCAGAGATCTTCTGTGAAGAATTCCTGTGGAACATTACAGTAGTTTGAAGTTAACTATTTTTTAATGATAGTGAAACCCCACACAAGATAGGATATACAATCACAATAAGGGTTGGCGACTGACTTACAATTATGTAGGAGTCGGAAATGTACTTGTATTGGGACAGAAACGTAGTAAGGTTCCTCGCCAGATGCCTCTGGTCCTGCGATGAGAGACTTAATGTGAACATCTGCGAAGTTTACCAGAAGGTTTTCCTCCTGTATGGTGTTGAAGATGAAAGCCCCCAGTCTGGACAAGGCTTTTCGGGACATCAATACCTTAAAACTTAAGACCCATTAACGTTAAAAAGCGCATGTACTTTAACTCCTGTTATAATATATTATCCATTCAACTATTCAGCACAGGTAGTGGCCAATAAAGTATTCAGTGAGGAATTGTTTCCCAGATTAAAAATGACCAACTAAATAATTTTGAGATCAAAGATATATAACATATTTTTAGTTTCGAAAACAAAACGATTGAAACCGGAAGCAGATAGGAGGCAGACAACAAAACACATGCAGGTCTAACCCGGAAGAGGAAGTAGTTGTTTATCATGATCTCGCGATGTCTGGATTCTTTGGCGTAGTCTTGTCTCATGGTACTGTGACTAGTTGGTTACAAGAGGTTTTGGGTGGTTTACACAGTTCCTCTTTATCTCAGCTCGTTCTCACATTAACGTAGGTTTTAACTTTTATTACAAGCTCTCTCTCATATATCTATGTTGTCATCTAAAATAAAAAAGCTAATAAGCTAACTGTAGCTAGCATCACACAAAAACAATAATCTCGTGTTATATTTGGACGGATTGTGGAGAATTCGTCCAACACGATGTGAAATGATTGTAATCAATTATCTTACCAACCTTTAAGTACCTCTGAAGCGTGAGGATATATCGTTTGCATTGACAAACAATGCAAAAATAGATTGTCAGTACCGAGTATCGAATGCAATACCAAATTATACACAGTTGAATATATAGCTGCTTAGTTCTCGTCTTTGCACGTTTTGGTATGTTTTCATACTTTCTTACGTGTATTGTTTTGCAGTTTTCTCATAGTTCTTGAAACTGAAAGCAAAAAGGTTTTTACGCTTGAGGCGTCGGCGAAGGCAGTCATTTACTGTCGAACCATATTCTACTACACCTTTCATCAAAAACAGCACGCCCATCTGATGTACCACTCATCATGTTTGGTATTATGAACACTTTAATTGGGGGTGTATCGGCGTCAACACCCGGACAGAGCCAAAGCCAACCACAAAAGGACCAATGTGACATGTTTATCAATGTGGTGTACTCTGGTGACAAAGGGAAGTCTGCATCACAAAATCCGAATCATGAACGGTTTCTGAAAAAAAGGAAGTTCTTGGAGCGGAAGGGCTTGCTTAGATCGAAGTCAGAGCCGTACGTACCCCCATACAAACATAGGCGTAACAAGTCCAATGCAGGTCAATCCAATTCGACTGTGAGCAGCACGGAAGGGTCTCACTCTCAACGACCAAAAGTTGTCTTTAGGAACGATGCAACTCGACCCCAACCTGCAAAGGTGAAGGCAAACGTGGAATCTGGTGTATGCTGCCCAGTCTCAGGCGGATCCAGCAAACGGAACGACAAAAGGAAAAGAAAGGCCAAACAGTTGAACCCCGTAGTAGCAGGGCCCGCCAGTGCTCAGGAGCCTCCAGTACCAGGAAGCGTGTCGGATGCAAACCGCAGGGCCATCTCTTTACTTGATGGTTTGAACATCCCTGCATTGGCACCAGCATTGATAAACCCCTCAAAGTATGCTGCCATTGACTGTGAAATGGTGGGGGGTGGCACCAACGGACAGGTCAACATGCTGGCCCGCTGCAGCGTGGTGTCCTACGAGGGCGACGTGATCTTTGATGAGTACATCAAGCCTGATCACCCTGTTACGTGCTACAGGACGCGTTGGAGTGGCATCAGGCCCAGCAACCTGGTGAATGCCATGCCCTTCCAGGAAGCCAAGAAACAGGTAACATGGGAATACAAGTACTCTTTTATTATTCTCACAAGTATTATTGTTTGATTATTAAAAGGGTGATATTATGCGTCCAAGTGTGTGATAAGCAATTACAAGCCTTTTGAAAATCTGCCCTTCCCTGTGTTTTAGTGACATCACAAATGGGAGTGTCCAATTAGATGGATGATGGATATTTAAGCAACATTTGCTACATTCCACTGGGTAGGTTGGTAGACTGATCTATCCAGCATACATCTAGGTGGATACTCCCACTTAATGTCACTAAAACACAGGAAAGACTGATTTATTTTTTTAAATGGCTTGTCACACTTGCAACTGGTGGCATAATATCACACCTTTTGATATCTGTCTTTTATATCACAAAATGTACTCTGTCATTTTTACTTGCTGCATGTTAAGTTGCTGCATGACTAATGGTGGCTACCTGCTTGCGTATCCTTCATGATTCAGAAATGAACCTATTTGGAAAAAATGTTACATTTATTTATTGGTTCATTTAATAGGAACCAAGCATATTAATGAACATTGTATAAAAAAACATGTAAATATGCCAGAATTAGTAAAAATAACGACTTTTCATCTGCAGTCCCTAAATAGTTAACAATTAGAAGATGGCGTTCTATGGTTTGTGAATGACCTAACATACGGTATCCCTTCTGGTCAGGTGGCAAAGCTGCTTCATGGCAAAGTGGTGGTGGGCCACGCCGTCCACAACGACTTCCAGTCCCTGGCCTACGTCCACCCCCCCTCCCACACCAGAGACACCCAGAAAATACCCCTGCTCAACCTGAAAGGGGGCTTTGAGGTGCAGAGGACCGTCTCCCTGAAGATCATGAGCAAGGCCATCCTGAACGACGAAATACAGGTAGGCAGGTGCAAGTGTGAGGATCGCATCAGATTTTTATCCATAATGGGTTCCAATGCAAAGTGAACAAAATGATGCAGCCCTGAATATACAGGCAGATACAGGTTTATTTTATAAGCAATAAAGTACACACGACATATAGGCCTTGTTTTGTCCTGGACGTTATCAAATTCGCCATCAACATCAACCGCAAGGAACGTAGCTCCACACATCCACACACACTGTGACGTTCAGTACCAGAGACACTATAAAGGAGGAGACGCATCACTGAAAAAATCCCCCATTGAAATGCATGGGGAGACTTTGTACGCCAAGATGGCCGTTGTTTGCACATGCCCCGCCTCTTCCGGTGCTGTTGCTCCAATCATTTTGCAGGTCCTATGCGTGAACCAGAACCAGGAAGAACCAGCAGCTGGAGCGGCACAAGCAGCATCGACTGGAAAACTTCAGACTACCAACGAAGAATCTTCAATCTTCATTCTTCATTGGTAGTCAAAGTTTTCCAATCGATCTAAAAAACATTTGCGGGATGAACCGAACGCCGGGTTAAGGCGCCCAATGCAGACGCTCATCAGACCCCAGAAAAGGTGTTGGTTGATATAGACAGCAGGACGGTGGCCATGGAATTTTAACAACTCACCTGCCGACTACCTGCCAACTAGCCCTGAAAATTGATGGCGCGATGAGTAGGAGGGCCGCCGCGGTGAGCACGGAAGCCTAGGGAGTGGGTCCAGGTGGAGTGGGCTTTCCCGAGGCGTACCGCCGTGACCCCTGGTGGAGCCGCTACAGACACCGTAGCTGGGAAGATCCGCGAGAAGAGCCCGACGCACGTCCACGGTCGCCGCCAACCGTCGCCCGAGCATAAAGCCCCCACACCCGACTTCCACGCCTGGCTCAGGACGGCCCTTCGAGCCCCGCGGACAGCGAACCGCAACGCGAGAAACGAGACCCTCCGGACCGCCCGTCCCGAACGCTTAGAGCGCCAGCCCTTAGAGCCAATCCTTATCCCGAAGTTACGGGTCTGCCCTCCTGGCATTGTAGAGCCACTTTTCTCTCATGTTTATTACAATATGAATAAAAAAGGCTTCCTTAGAATGACTTATCTTTTAATTATTTTGACAGAATGCATTATCATACAGGCATTTTTATTCTTCACATGCCATAACTCAATAAGGCTGCAGAACATAATCCACACCTCCATAATATAACATACTCAATTATATTGTACTGAAATGCCTTTGACTAATATTTGATCCATCCGCAGCACAAATATAAAGTATTTGAAAATTGTTTTGATCATTGTTTTGATCATTACCAGTCCCGACGGTGATGGTGTCCTATGTCGTCAGCAAGTTAGTTAACATTTAGCTTACAACCAACTCTCCATTGACTCCCATCACCCAGTTTATGCCAATGACTTACGTTCTGTCATTTTTTGGCTGGGTGAAAAATGAACGCCTGCACCCCACTCTGTTGTCACAGCCATAAAAAGCACACAAGCGTGGCATGTTTTATTTGTTTGACAAATCTAGAATGGCAAACTCAGATATTTCCAAAATGAATAATCGCCCAAATTGCGCCATCTTGCTGTCAGTGCCGGTGGTGTTATGCCGTAAACGAAAACTATTGTGAAGCATTGCGCATGCGCAATACCTGTAAAAAGGGCTTTTAAAGCGTTAATTTGATACCAAACCCTTTCAGCGATTTTAGTCTGTTTTCCATCGTGATTTCAAACATGTGTTTTTTTTAATGCCCATTAGACCTCGGAAAATGGAGATACAGCTCTCTACCCAGTCATTTAGATAGGGCCCTGGTCTTGTTAAATCCAAATAGCTGCCCGAGAGGCGTTTCCAATATGGCTGTGAGTGAGGGGACTTGCCTAGAAGGACTTTCGTTGTACTGCACGTGTCCAAGAAGCTAACCCTCTCTCGTAGGAGCCTCATAGGGCCTATTGAAGATGAGCCTGCTCCGTCGATCTGCAAAAGTATCCTATGTATTTAGAGAATTCAATTAGAATGTAGTTTCACACACTTTTCAATCTGAGAGAAAAATTGTGTACTTTATCACATGTTTATGATGGGTGGGCAACCTTTAATACATCCATATGTTAGAGACGCTAGTTTTGGACATTGTTTCCCTTTTCAATAACTAAAAGTAGGCTTTCACTTTTTCTGAGAAAGTAGGTATCTAAAACAAATCTATTGTGATACTACTGCACACCGCCATGTTATCAAAAGCAAGCTATGTTCACATCCAGCAGTCAAAGTAAACATTGGCTTGTGGCACCGTCTGCTTTTGATAACATTAATACATACAGCAGATTATGATAAGTAGCTACTGGCTCCTTACACAATACAGATGGGGGAGATCCCCTCACCGGCCTTTGACGCAGTGGACCTTTAACATTGTTTTGTGTTGTGTTTTTAGAAGGGGAGGAACGGCCACTCGTCCCTGGAGGACGCCCGGGCCACCATGAAGCTGTACAGGGCGGTGGCCAGCGACTGGGAGAAGGTTTTAGCCACTGGATACAACTTCTGGGCAGTGTTCAAGAGGTTAAACCGTAAATAAAGAAAAGGCCGGCGGTGTGTTGGGGTTTCAGATCCATGCGAGTCCAGACCCACCGTAGCAGGGTTTCAGTTGGATCTTCCCATCAGCACTGAATTTCCAACTACGGGGCACACCAACTACGGTTTGCCACTGGCTTTTGAGGCTTTTATTTTGATTGCTTTATTGAGGTTTAATACAAAAATAACCTCATGATACGTTTGTGTGATGGACATGTGTCCCGCCGCAACTCAGCTGGGCAGCGCCATCCTCAATGGATCCCAATAAATGCATTCTGTTCCCTTTTATTTGTGTATTCTTTTCCATTTCTATGTCTAGTGCATCAAATATGTCTGCCCACAATATTGATATGTCACCTGCCAACATCAACTATCGTTGATCAAGGATGCATTGGTAAGAAAACATTATACCAAGAAAATAGTAATTGTAGACGGGTAACATGTTTGTTCTGATAATGGTGGTGTGTGTGTGTGTGTGTGTGTGTGTGTGTGTGTGTGTGTGTGTGTGTGTGTGTGTGTGTGTGTGTGTGTGTGTGTGTGTGTGTGTGTGTGTGTGTGTGTGTGGAACTGGAATATGTTGC
>OMLJ01005160.1:4855-15028 GCA_900302595.1 Gadiculus argenteus | reverse complement strand
TGTGTCTGTGTCTGTGTGTGTGTGTGTGTGTGTGTGTGTGTGTGTGCCCAGGGTGGCACAACCATGACTTGTTACCTATTGGTCTATTTGTGTGTGCATTTTGGGGGCTTTTGTTGGAAAAAGCTTTTACAGGGCCCTTCCATTTGGAAGTAGTTTTTCAGGTTCTGTCAAATTGTCCAGTGTCTTCTTCTAACTACCTTTCTACTTTATTCCCTGTTTTCATTCCAGCAACTGACCTACTTTTAGCTTGGAACCCAGTGTGTCTGGGTCTAGTGGAAGGACTCATTGGAAAGATTTCACTTCACACAGGTCTGTATGAGAACTATTTATTCTCAACTACTTTGTAAGACTAACAAGGTTATCAATATGCATACTACAAACAAATTATCCTCTGCACAAGAAAATAACTTTGAACATGAATAACATTGATAACAAATACAAATTTCTTGTTGGAAACGTCTCTGTTGGCCTACTAAACCGAACTGATTATCTTGAGGCAGATAAAATGGCAGGTTTTATCACACACACACTATGTCGAATGTGAAGAATCCGTGACCCATGATGCATCTCTTCCCTTCTACATCCCGCCCTGTTCCTACTGGCAGATCTTCCTCTCGGCCTGGTGTTAATCCGGCAGAAAGCATTGGTTGGCAGGTTGCCTGGTAATCACAAAGTCTACAAGATCACCAAGATCGCTGTCATTCCTCTGTCTGATGAGGACCCCCAGGAGCTTGAGTTAGAGGTGTGCACTCTAATATTTCCCTCTTCACGTGACTTCATGTGCTTTCTGTTGGATCTAATTTGCTAATGCTTGTGAGTTGTACTCTTTCAACCTCTTGTCATTGTACTCATGCAGGCCGTCACTGTATGAGTCAGTATGAATCATCTGTTATGTGCAACGTGGAAGACGATTATTTAAAAAAATTCAATACACACACACGCACACACACTGTTTTCTTTTCATGCATCCATTGCAAATTGCTAAGACTTAAGTCTTTCAGGGAAGCTTCATGGATGATGATGAGACAGAATATTTTCAAGTGAGTAATTTCCAAAATAGTTAATCATCCTTATTAGATTTTCCTCTAGACCCCGTTCCTGCGTACATCCTCTTTGCCCGTCCCAATAATTACTCCATTCCTTGTGGCTAGAAATCCTGTAGGACAGTATGGATCGTAGAATTCATAGTATTTAGCTTTTTCGCAAACTACACATTTATATGTCACTGTATTTTACGTCGATTGGTGGTCTGTAAGTATCGGTTCGTTCTTTAGTCGTGCTAAAAATAGATTCAATGCCTTCCAGGGTTTCAGCTGTACTGTACTGTTGACTGTTGTTGTTCTGAGCAGGAAGGCACTTTGGTAGAACAATATGAAGGCCTTGTGACTTGCAGCAGTCGACGTCTATGACCACTTTCATCCAGGAGCACGACTTTCCAAAGCGGGTTAAACATCCTAAAGAAAGCGTACCACGTAGAGCGAGTTTTGTTTGATATCTACAACATGGAGAATCCTAACATAAATCGTGTACATGTTTGCAGCTCTGCAAGAAGCATCACTTTGGCATCGACAGGCCAGAGAAGCTGGCTATGTCTCCCGATGACTCCAAGTTCCTCATGAAAACCTTAACCCAGATCAAATCCAACGTAGCCGTGCCCATCAAGAAAAAGGTACACTTGTGTCAGATTTCATATTCTTTCCTCCATCATCCATTATATTTTATTATGTTATATTTTATTTTATTATGTTATATTTTATTTTGTTATATTTTCATCATTTTTTTCGTTTCGTTTTGTCTTTTCTGTTTGTTTTCCCCGCCCACCTACCGTCTTATATGTGGCTGTCCAACCACCCAACACCCTCCCATCCCAAACCAGTACGGCCCTGCCTTCCAGGTGAAGGAGAACAAGGAGCGCGAGCGCATGGAGCGGAGGCTACTGGACGAGCTGTACAAGGTGTTCATGGACTCGGACTCCTTCTACTACAGCATGACCTACGACCTCACCAACACCGTCCAGAGGCAGGGCGACTCCGGCAAGTCCGACTTGCCCCTTTGGAAACAGGTGAGTTAGCTGTTAACATCATACACCGACACACACACGTACACATGCACACACTGAACAAAAGGAACACACACTTTTGAATCCGGTCATTTGTATTATTACTAAATCTAAAAATGATGTTTTTCTCTTTTTATTTAAATTCTTTGCCAGGTCGATGATCGTTTTTTCTGGAACAAACACATGATTCAGGAGCTCATTGACCTCCAGGTAATGTCTTTTTTCGTACAAAAAAACAAACCTCAACGCATGACTCACTGCTCTTTCTGAGTAATGAATGCAGCAAAGCATCCCGAGAGAAAAGGCTGTCTTCACAGTTTGGGGATGTGTGCTATTTCAAAATGTTCTCTTAAGCACAGATTGCAACGCTTTCAGAGGATCACAGCCTCTCTGTCTCAAATATGAATAGATTTTTAAAAGTAATAGTTGTTGGAGATTAATGTTATGTAATTAGTCTAGAGCGCAAGTCTACCTAGCAGCGTGTAAAACCTCGTTTCAAAGCGTGTTTCGCATCACAATCTCGCGGCTCTCCTTCCCACCAGGACCCAGAGGTGGACTTCTGGGTGACCCCCGTCATACAGGGGTTTGTCCAAGTGGAGGAGCTGGTGGTGAACTACAGCGAAAGCCCCGACGACGAGAGGAGCAGCCCAGAGACCCCGCCCCAGGAGCTCACCTGTGTGGACGACATCTACCCTCGCTTCACCGTGGCCCTCATCTCTCGCCGTAGCCGCCACCGCGCAGGTACCGTTGAGATCGCCACGCTTGTCTTCAGTCGGCTGTGTCAGTCAGATTTGTAACTGTTGGATTGAATTAAATTGCCTGAATATGCTTGTATTGATTGATCAATCACATGCGTGTCATGTGTTGTAACATCATCAAGAAACCACACTAGCACTCTATTTTAAAATGAGCTAACAAATCCCCCAAAAAGTTTTCAGTGTAACTCCAGCATTAGCTCTACATTCGTTGCGGCTGAACGAATTGCACTCAAGTCAATATTAGCCTGGCTCCGCCTGTCTACATACTTCTGCTCAATTTCTTTTCCCTACAGTACTCGGTCTGGAATAGCTTGATCCGTCTTTGTTTACTCCGGCAAGATCACACCAACCAGCAAACAGAGGGCGTTCCCCAGAGCCATTACTTTAAGTTTAAGTTGCGCGCTGAGTTTGAAACGTTTACTCTGTTCCACACTCCAGTCCAGTGGTGGCGCATAACATATGTCATTACCAAAGTGATTGGTTTAAAGGAAATCCAATGATTTCAAACTCCAGACAAGCGTCCACCAACCAGGAAATAGGATCTAGGCCAGACACTCTGCGAGATCAGAGAGTCTGGTCTCCAGGCTACTACCTTGTAGCCCCTAGACGCACAACCTAAAAGTCGCCTCGCACAAATCTCCCTTTTCACAAGCAGGGTCGTCGGTTGTCGGTTGTGGTTTAATTAATTCACCAAGGTGTGTTTGTTATGCCCGCGGGGGACACCCGATCTGTTCCGTTGACGATGTGTAAGTAAAGATGATTCTCTCGCCCCCTCCCCCCCCCTCTTCCTCCTGCCAAAGGCATGCGCTACAAGCGGCGGGGCGTGGACACGGACGGCCATGTCGCCAACTACGTGGAGACGGAGCAGCTGATCCACGTGCACAGCCACACGCTGTCCTTTGTCCAGAGCCGCGGCTCGGTGCCCGTCTTCTGGAGCCAGGCGGGCTACCGCTACAACCCCCGGCCGCGCCTGGAGAAAGGTCAGCGCGCCCTGTGGGTCACGTGACACCGCGCCGTCGGGTCATGTGATTGCCTCCCCCAGGAACTCGTCGTAGAACAATCTGCTTTTGTCTATGTTGACGTCGCTTTTGATTAAGTAGAACCAGAGACTCTAATTGACTGTTTTTAGAAGATGTTTGCTATTTGGTGGATCCTTTTCACTAGCGTCTTTCATTACAATGATTACACACGTATCCTCGCCTGGTGTGCTAAAGTGCAAATTGAATCCTTAGCTCTGGCTTCTAGGCAAGGCAAGGCAACTTTATTTATATAGCACTTTTCATACACAAGGCAGACTCAAAGTGCTTCACATAGAAACATTGGCATACAATAAAATATAATAATAATAATAAAATAAAATAAAAATACTGAATAAAATAAAACATAGGCAAAGTTAGATAGAATAGATGGAAAGTAAAGGCAAAGTTAAAAAAGCATTTTAGAAATTGCAATGTATTTAAGATTTAGCAGAAAGCTAAAGCAAACATAAAAGTCTTCAGTCTTGCTTTAAAAGTGGTCAGAGTTGGGGCAAGTCATATGCCATATATGCCATATATGCCATATTCAAACAGCTGAGCTACACACGTCCACTTTTTAATTTCTATTTTGAAATCCCATTCATACTAATTTATTTCAAATGGAAATACATTGTAAACAGCATCGTATTCATTGATACAATACCTTTCTTGTTTCAGGGGAGAAGGAGACAGTTCCTTTTTTCGCTTCCCATTTTGATGAGCAGCTAAGACTCTACCAAAAACAGGTGAGGGGTAAACCACTTCTGTGTGTGGTTGTTATGAAAGGAGTACCCAGTAGTAGCTGGATAGCGGAGTGCGTCCACTGCCGCCATCCCAAGAATCTCTTGTTGACCATGTAGCGTATTAACGCAAGATCTCATCGTTGATCAAAAGTCGGTGACTCACGCTGAAGTCTCCCAGTGGGTCCTGAAGGTCGCGTTGAGTCACGTCCATCTGCCTGAATGTCACTGACACTTTCCTCGTCGTGTCTTGTCCAGGTCATCATCAATTTGGTGGACCAAGGCGGGCGCGAAAAGATAATTGGCGATTCCTATCTGAAACAAGTCCTCCTTTACAACAACCCAAACCTCACATATGTCTCATTCGACTTCCACGAGCACTGGTAGGAGAATCTACTCCGGGTGGAATGTTTAATCAACAATGACAATAAATCATTACTATAGGCTACCTGTTAAAGGGGTACTTCACCAATTTGCATTAAGCTTTGTATAAATAGAAACCCAGTAGTATTTTTGAATGTTCGTGCATCCCTCCCTCATTTTTCCCTGAGAAGGGAAAGCTCTGTATTTCTTTCTGAAATTGGGTTCGCCAATGATGCAAAAATTGTCATTTTGCATCATTGGCGAACCAACATTTGTAATTTTGCATCAAAGAAATACAGAGCTTTCCCTTCTCAGGGAAAAATGAGGGAGGGATGCACGATCAATCAATAATACTACTGGGTTTCTATTTATACAAAGCTTAATGCAAATCGGTGAAGTACCCCTTTAAGTCACTTAACCCTTTTATTCTCTCTATTTCCCAGCCGTGGTATGAAGTTTGAGAATGTGCAAATACTGACAGATGCCATCTCTGACATCATCACTGACATGAAATGGGGATGGTGAGTGTCCAGCCCGGTTCATTCTGGGGCGTTGTGCTGCAGCTCTGAAATTATAAATTAGATCATCGTGCGTCGAGTTAGCTTAATGATCATGGATTTGAAAAGCGTCTCAGAGTGAATGTATCCTAAAGTGACCCGGTGTACTTCCTCCCAGGGTGGACCAGGCTGGCGTTATTTGTCAGCAGGACGGAATCTTCCGGGTCAACTGTATGGACTGTCTGGACCGGACCAACGTGGTGCAGGCAGCGATCGCCCGGGCCGTGATGGAGCAGCAGGTGAGATCCGTCCCAAAGTACACGGGCCGCCCACCTCAGCAAGAGTATGTGGCACGACCCCAGAAAAGAAATGGAACCATATGTTTAAACTAAGCACAGCGCACAGTGCAAATGGATTTGTTTGTGTGTTTCATCGCTCGCTTTGTTGAGGTCTCAAGTCTATTTTGGACATGAATATTTTAAGAGTATTTATCTTTAGCGACACTGATGTCAGGCTTACGACTTGAAGCCTTTCCCATTTTGATGTCTTAACAGACACGGTGTTGCATGAAGCAGGGCCACCTGCGTCAATCCCATTTATATTAGTTGTATAGTCTTCTATAGTCTTATAGTCAGCTCATACCATCTCTTGTTACAAGAATATTTGAATAAGAATGTGTGACTTTTACCTGATGAAATACACGTCCATATTTCGGACCCAAACAATCTCCCTTAAAGGTGAGAGCATGTCGGCATTCAAATTAAAATCAATGTACAGAAGACGATAAAGTGGAACGGCTGCATCTATACAGAGCCGAATGTGACCCTGTTTCAAGTAGGTGGCGCAAAGGGCCATATGCTGTGTTAACTCACCATGGTTACATCCTGCTGCAGCTGAAGAAGCTAGGCGTGATGCCTCCAGAGCAGCCCCTCCCGCCCAAGTGCTACAGGATCTACCAAGTCATGTGGGCCAACAACGGGGACACCATCAGCAGGCAGTACGCCGGCACTGCCGCCCTCAAGGTACGCTGTGTGCACCGTGGTCTTCCTGCGTAGTGACACTCACTGGGACCAAAATAAGTCAACAGTAGCCGTGTACCGACCAGGACTTTTTCAGTCCCAGGCTTTTTTTTTGGGCTACGCCCACGCATTAGCTCCCATTGTCGTTGCGTACGCACCACAGGGAAGTCCGAGAGGCTTATCAACAGAGCGTCGATGAGCTACGAGCGGCTCAGAAAAGTACCACCTCTGCTGGAGGACTTTCTGAGCCGCTAAGAGGGTCTGAGGGGCGGATCCTGGGCGGATCCTCTCTCCAAACCGCAGCCACAAAACCTCATAGCGGGAAAAGTACACCTGGTCGGTACGCAGCTAGTGTGTCAACCCTGCCAGAAAAAAAGAGAATCGCAAGCAGTCATTGTTTTAGTTTTTTTCTTGTCACCGCGCAGGTACCATTTAGATCGCCATGGTCGTGTGCAGGTGGCTTTTTCAGTCCAAACTCTGTGTTGATTAAGTAGTATATAGTAAGGAAAGTAATAAATAAATAAAATACTTAGTAGTATTTCTATGGTGAGTCGAGTGGTGCAAGAATGTTAAACAATGTATGTAAATTTGCATTAGAAAGGGAACTGGGAAGGGGAACCGAAAATACTGATAACTGAAATGTCAGCAGGACGACATGGTACAGGAACTGTAAGGTCTCTTGCATTTTCATGGTTAAAAAGTGGTTTGGGGTTGGTTTGTGGTGTGATGTAAAAGTGTAATGGTTCTAACCTACCCGACCCATGACCGGGGTCCAACGGTAACGGTGTGTGTGAATGATGGCAGGGAGACTTCACCAGGACCGGTGAGCGCAGGCTGGCAGGCGTGATGAAGGACGGCGTGAACTCGGCCAACCGCTACTATCTCAACCGCTTCCGAGACGCGTACAGACAAGCCGTCATCGGTACGGAAGGACCGGTTATTCCAGCTCAAAAACAAACGTATCCAGCTTGTCCTTCAAAACAGAGCTGCCCTCGGCCCAAAGCCAAAGCCAGCACTGCACCTTTCACATTTTTCTCTCTCTCTGCAGATCTGATGATGGGCCTGCCGGTCACAGAGGACCTGTACTCCATCTTCAGCAAGGAGAAGGAGCACGAGGAGAAGGAGAAGGAGAGCCAGAGGGGGGCGCAGGAGCAGGTCAGCCTGCTGCTGCAGACCTACATGCAGCTGCTGCTGCCGGACGACGAGAAGTTCCACGGTGGCTGGGCCCTCATCAACTGTGACATGAGGTGGGTGGAGGCGTTGGCACCAGGCTGCCCAGGCTCAAAGCCCTATTCATTAAATATGCATGTGTTCTTTACAACTGGATGGTGGTACTACGAGTACTACGAATACTACGAAACAGTTTCACTCCCTGAACCTAACCACTGACTGTTTATGTGTTTTTGATCCGTAGCATTATAGATGCCACCAACAAAGATGTAGATGTCCTGCTTCTTCTGTCCAACAACGCCTACTACATTGCTTAGTAAGTCAATACGTTGACGTTTTAGTCTTTGTTACTGGTTTGATTTTACAAGCACCATTTTATGATGTTGACGATGTGTCTTCCCCCTGATTAGCTATGATGAAGAGGCAGACAAAGTCAACCAGTACCAGCGCCTTAATTTAGAGGGAATGGAGAAGATTGAGATTGGTAATGTATTACACTCGGAATTCCACTGAAAAGTTAAAACGTCACCAAATACGTAACTGAACCATTACGAGAAACGTCATAGTAGCTCTAAGCAATATGACACATGAGGGAACAGTTTTACAAGCACCATTAAAGCCGGGTTTATACTCTTCCGTAAAGTGCTGTACGCGGACACAGAGAGCCCTCTCCGTCACACGGAGACCCTCTCGGAGACCCTCTCCGGGCTCATCCTATATTTTTTAAGTGTCCGTCACTCCATCCAGGAAAAACGGAGACGGCAAGGGCTGTGATTGGTCCTCTAACAAAATAATTTCCGGAATAATTTTCCCCGGTTTGACTTTGCACCGTATTTACTTTCTACATTAAGCACATTAAGGACTAATAAAACACCAAATAAGATTTGAAAAGTTTATTTTCAACACTATTTACATGGTTAGTAGTCAACATATAAGATCGATCTGGCGGCGAATTGCATTGTGTATCCGACATCCCGACGGAGAACTTTGAAGTCTCCGTGGTAACGGAGTTGGAGTAGTATACCCTGGCTTTTAGTAGTGAACCGTAATATGCGACAACTGATTTGTTGATTCAGTCATTCACAAACATTTTCCTGCACACTAGCTTGCTACTGTCTAGGTGTACACACACCGCAGGTCAGCTGCTTTGTATCATTAACATTTCTGTTTCATTTATCCTTTATTGTGCAGCCAGTGAATAGTCTGTTTATTAACGGTTATTAGAACCCCCTGTAAAGCGGAGTGATCTACGCATAGCTAAAAGCCCCAGGGGCGGTGTACTCTATATCAGCCCTCATGGAATGCCCCTTGTCCAATCAAGTGACTGGGTCTGAACTTTCTATAAATACATTTTCTGTGTTGTGCATGAGTGCAGTAGTGCATGACGAATACAACAAGTAGTTGCTTGTTTTGCATTGCAGGTCCGGAGCCCACACTGTTCGGGAAGCCAAAGTTCTGCTGCATGCGTCTGCATTACAGAAACGAGGAGACCAGCGGGTACTTCCACACGTTACGAGCGGCCACGCGCAATCCCGAGGACGACGGGAAGGGTGAGTTTTCAAAAGGACTCGTCTTTCTATAGACCAAACACCCATTCACAAATCCGACCGTGAGTGACACATTCCCGATGCATTTCAGACACACTCCAATGCATAGCTGAGATGCTGCGCATTACCAAAGAAGCCCTGGGGCTGGACCTGCTGGTGGTGGAGAAGAGGCTGGAGAGGTAGGCCTGGGATCAGGGGGCTGTTGTCAAGAACTCACTCTAGTCCCTTAAGCACTCGGGATGTTTTGAATTCTGTTCACGTTGTGTGTGTGTCTTTTTTCAGACGGCAAAGTAAGCCCCACGAAGACATCATGGGAATCCAGAACAAAACCGGGGAGCAGGTCCAGGGGGCCTCTGGGCTCGCCCAGGGCAAGAGCTTCCTCCTCAACAAGTTCTCCTCACTCAACCAGAAGGTGAAGCAGACCCGGACCAACATGGGCCCCTTCAAGCCCCTCGGGAGGCTGGGCACCTTCTCCAAGCCCGACGTCAAGGTCAATTACCTGAAGCCCACCATGCACGTCAACCTGTGGAAGTCGGACAGCAGCCTGGAGACGTCAGACGGCACCCTGAAGGACCTGGGAGGGGACCCCAACTCTGAGATCTCCTCCGACTCCGACTCGTACAACTCTGACCCGGAGCACGGGTGCGCCGGCTCCCTGGAGAACGTGGACTACGTGCTGCCCAGCTGCGGCATCGTGGTGTCGAACCCGCGGCTCGGCAGCCGCTCCCAGTCGGTGGAGCTCAACGTGTCCGCCGCCTCCGCCGTCCGGGTCACGGGTTGCGACGGGAAGCAGGCGAGCGGCCCCGCGGCCCCGGTCACAGAGGACGACTCGCCGGGCTCCGCCTCCGTGGCGGAGGAGGCCATCCTCATCGACTTCGGGACGCCCATCGATGCCTACTGCCACCAGTTCGCCCAGGACGCCCAGACCAAGCCCGTCGAGGTGTTCGGAGAGATCAAGTCCGCCGCCGTCCCTGCCCATGACCCCGCCGCACCCTCGCAGACCA
>OMLJ01005152.1:1332-14389 GCA_900302595.1 Gadiculus argenteus | reverse complement strand
ACATATAGACAGGGGTGCACATAACTGGTACGCAAGTACGCATGCACACCAATAATCAGAGATGCGTACCGTCACTTGTGTCCTACCGCGCTTTTGCGTAACTAACCTTCAGGTCATCAAAACAAATCTATGTGTGTATCTTCGATGCTCCATTGTGCCGTTGGTTCAAACGAACCCCCGTCGACAAATGTAATCGGACGGAAAATGACAAGAGACGGCTCTCTCTACTCCCCCCCCGTCGACAAATTGAATCGGGAGGCAAAACTTACAAATCAGCCCTATGCCTGGTTAAGGCAGCCCTGCGTACCAAACACCATCTCCTGATACTCATCAGAGTAACTCACTAAAAAAATTATGTGCACCCCTGTATATAAAGACAATTATTATTGCAATTGTTTTCAGACAAACTTGGAAAAGATGTGTCGCACTTTGGAGGACCAGATGTGTGAATACAGGACGAAATCTGAGGAAGGGCAACGAACCATCAATGATTTCAGTATGCAGAAAGCAAAGCTTCAAACTGAAAATGGTATGATCATCAACGTCTCTACCATGAGAAACATAAAGCTGGGCAAACAGAACAAACATGCACATTCAATATGATTTAGCTACTACATCTTAAAGTGATTAAAAGATATGAAAATGTGAAATAACCTACCATATCACAGAGGGATGTATCCACCACTCACCTACCAAATATGCTGTCTGAAAATGTGAACAAGTACATTCATATTATGACAAACATATCCTGACAAACATGTAACCATCCACAGGTGAACTGTCCAGGCAGCTGGAAGAGAAGGTATCTCTCGTCTCCCAGTTGACCAGAGGGAAGCAGTCCTACACCCAGCAGGTTGAAGACCTCAAAAGACAACTGGAAGAGGAAGTCAAGGTATCAAAGCTGCTTCTTCATCTGATCAAAGCCGATTTAGTCTTCACCGTGTTTTAATCTGCCTGTATGACCACCTGCCAGGCGAAGAACGCACTCGCCCATGCAGTGCAGTCTTCTCGACACGACTGTGACCTGCTGAGGGAGCAGTTTGAGGAGGAGCAAGAGGCCAAAGCTGAGCTCCAGCGTGGCATGTCCAAGGCCAACTCTGAGGTGGCTCAGTGGAGAACCAAGTATGAAACGGATGCCATCCAGCGCACTGAGGAGCTGGAGGAGGCAAAGTAAGATTAAATAAGTAAATATTAAATGTAAATATAACAACCTATAGTTTACAATGTCCATATTTAAACGTGTCCCGTTGTCTGATAGGAAGAAGCTTGCGCAGCGTCTGCAGGATGCAGAGGAAGCTGTGGAGGCGGTCAACGCTAAATGCTCCTCCCTTGAGAAGACTAAACACAGGCTTCAGGGTGAGATTGAAGATCTCATGGTGGATGTGGAAAGATCAAATGCTGCTGCTGCAGTTCTGGACAAGAAGCAAAGAAACTTTGACAAGGTAACCGAAAACAAAGCGCAAACATACACAGTATACTGAATGTGTAAAGATGATGTATGTAATGCATGTAATGTATTTGATGACACCAGGTCCTGGCTGAGTGGAAGCAGAAGTATGAGGAGTCCCAGTCGGAGCTGGAGAGTTCCCAGAAGGAGGCCAGGTCACTTGGGACTGAGCTCTTCAAACTCAAGAACTCTTATGAAGAATCTCTGGACCATGTGGAGACCATGAAGAGGGAGAACAAAAACCTCCAAGGTAGGCAGAGATCCTCTAACCTGAACAAACACAGAGAACACAGTGAATAAATGTAAAAGAAATAAATTAATTGTAAATTCTACTTTGGTAGAGGAAATCTCTGACCTGACTGAGCAACTTGGTGAGAGCGGAAAGAACATTCATGAGCTGGAGAAGATCCGCAAACAGCTGGAGCAGGAGAAGGCTGAGATACAAACTGCTCTTGAAGAAGCTGAGGTGAGATTGACACACCTTCACACAGCATTGTTCTACCGCAAGCACTCTCTCTTCCATCCTAAAACCTAGAACTAGCTCCCGGTAAGCTCAAGCACACTTTGTAAAAGGATAATTCATCTCATAGAATTCCTCAGCCTTCTCAGTCTGGAGTTTAAGTACAAGTGGAAAATAAGTGACCGATTTACTTCTCAGGGGTCTCTTGAGCACGAGGAGGGCAAAATCCTTCGGGCTCAGTTGGAGTTCAACCAGGTGAAGGCTGAGATTGAGCGTAAACTGTCCGAGAAGGATGAAGAGATGGAGCAGGCCAAACGCAATCAGCAGAGAGTGGTGGATACTCTGCAAAGCTCCCTGGAGTCTGAGACTCGCAGTAGGAACGAGGCCTTCAGAATCAAGAAGAAGATGGAGGGTGATCTGAATGAGATGGAGATCCAGCTCAGCCAGGCCAACCGGCAGGCGGCTGAAGCTCAGAAGCAGCTCAAGGCTGTCAGTGCTCACCTGAAGGTACGTTGGAGGTGTATCTTCATGCACACTTAGGATGACAAACTAATCCCCAGGAGGCTTTGAAAGCTTATATCTTCTGTCTTTGTAGGACTGCCAGTTGCAGCTGGACGATTCTAATCGTGTCAATGACGATCTGAAAGAGAACAATGCCATTGTGGAGAGACGCAACAACCTTCTGCAATCTGAACTGGATGAACTGAGATCTCTGGTGGAACAGACGGAGAGAGGTCGTAAACTGGCTGAGCAGGAACTGCTGGATGTCAGCGAGCGAGTGCAGCTGCTCCACTCTCAGGTAGAGTGAATTCAAGACGGTCAAATGTCAGAACATCTCGGGTTTAAAATGACTTGCGCCGACATATCTGCTTCATGATTCTAGAACACTAGTCTGCTGAACCAGAAGAAGAAGCTGGAAGGCGATACAGCTCAGCTTCAGAATGAAGTGGAAGAGGCCGTCCAGGAGTGTAGGAACGCTGAGGAGAAGGCCAAGAAGGCCATCACTGACGCGGCCATGATGGCAGAAGAGCTGAAGAAGGAGCAGGACACCAGTGCTCACATGGAGCGCATGAAGAAAAACATGGAACAGACCATCAAGGACCTCCAGCACCGCCTGGATGAAGCTGAGCAGATTGCCATGAAGGGCGGAAAGAAGCAAGTCCAGAAACTGGAGGCCAGGGTGGGTGCCAACAGATCATTTATTACTCCTTTCAATTACTCCTTCTCATTAAGGTGCTTTAATACATTCGTCTCATTAAGGTGCTTTAATACATTCGTCTCATTAAGGTGCTTTAATACATTCGTCTCATTGAGGTGCTTTAATACATTTGTCTCATTAAGGTGCTTTAATACATTTGTCTCATTAAGGTGCTTTAATACATTTGTCTTATTAAGGTGCGGGAGCTTGAAACTGAAGTCGAACTTGAGCAGAGGAAGAGCAGCGACTCCATTAAAGGAGTCCGTAAATATGAGAGACGCATCAAGGAACTTACCTATCAGGTACATAGTGATGTTATCATGAACTGTATTAATAGATATCATACCTACCTAGGTACAATGTGATGTGATAATTACCTGTACCTTAATAATGTACCTATCAGGTACAGTGTACATTTCTAGTGAAGTGCAGCACTTAAAGCTAACCATGAGTGCTCTCCATTCTTTATTGATCAAGACTGACGAAGATCGCAAGAACCTGGCTCGTCTGCAGGACCTGGTGGACAAACTACAGCTGAAGGTCAAGTCCTACAAGAGGACGGCCGAGGAGGCTGTAAGTACAGCTGTGTGAAGGCCTTTATGTTGTATTCTGGCCACGTTCGTACATATTAAAAACACACTACGCTTCACCCCGCTGTCTTCTCAGGAGGAACAAGCCAACAGCCACTTGGGGAAGCTCCGCAAACTGCAGCATGAGATGGACGAGGCGGAGGAGAGGGCTGACATCGCCGAGTCCCAGGTCAACAAGCTGAAGGCCAAGAGCAGGGATACCAGTTCTAAGGTGGGTGCTAGTCACCCGCTCGGCACCGACACTCTCACTGACAGGAGGAGGTGACGTTGTGCAGACGATGATCTGACGGTGTTCTGTGTCCGCTGTCTGCAGAAAGGACACGACGAGGAGTGAGCCTGCAGCACGGTTCATCACAGCTCCTGATGGCAGGTCCTCCTTCTACACTCAATGCAGTGTGTTTGTGTCTGTGTGTGTGTGTGTGTGTGTGTGTGTGTGTGTGAAAGAGCATGTGAAGCAGAATGCAGAACATCTGCATTCTGCTTCACGTGTCCTGTCTTTTCACTGTATACGCAATAAAAAATAGAGCAGAATGCAAACCCCGTTTGTGTCCTGTCTTTTCATTAAGTCAAATACTTTTTGGGTGTGGGATAAATGGTGATATATTGTTTGTTATATTTAATCATAGACAATATCTGATGATGAGAAGCGTCACCCTAACCCTATTCATTCATTCATTCACAAGAGACTTCCTGTGTAATGGAGCTCTTCTCCCGGCCAATCAGAGATGTGCGTGTTGGGAGGAGTGGTTGCGTGAGGGTCTGCGCGTCCTTCACATGCCTGGATGGTTTGTGTCTCACCGTGCACGCTCTGGACACATGTAATACTATCCTGCTTACGCACTAGGACGCCATAGTCGTAACTGAAAGGATGACACCAGCTAACAGCAGGATAACTCAAGTGACTTTGTATAGGTTGTCTTTTATTGCTTTTATTACTAGACTGGCTATCGAAGGTCAAAAACAAAAGGTGTGCTATCCGTAGTTAACCAGTTGTTTGAGCTCATCTAAACCCAAATGTTTCCAGGTCGATCACCTAGTTTATATCTAGTATATATTCTATTCTATATATTATATAAGGCCAGCAGGCGAGTCTCAGTGTGAGGGGAGAGCAAGGGGTTACATGATGTGCTAAAGCTATTATGCTTCAGAAAGACTGTTCAAAGACACATATAAGACATTAATTTACCATTATCGTCTAAGCATAGGCATTGAATGTAGTATAGAAAGAAATACGTATAGCTCTGAAAGTTAGCATACTGTTTAATGTGCTGAGATGAGCTGTACAAAGTGTTCAGGGTTTATTTTGTTTATTTAGTTCTGTCAGAATGCATGGCCCGTGATTCTGTGTGTGGTTTCCTAATTGTCCCCATATTCCTAACTGCATGTGAATTATGTTAATAGCATTGCTTGTTTGGGGCATCAGCTGAGCTGGTGTGAGGAGCCGCCAGAGGGCGCCAGACAGCCAAGGTAAATCACAGCACTCAGCCCGCCTCATTCCTCAGGTGAATAACACACCCTCAACTTATTTCAAATCCCTTCCCCTGTATTATTGTTTTACTGTAGTTAAATCACGCCAAATAATCTACAGTTGCACAACATTAGCAAATATATAGTATTCATATTTAAAATATAGAGAACGGATTAATTCTTAAAAAAACATAATATTTATCAATTTTGACAGCAGATTAATGTTTGTTTTACACTTAATTTCCCTCAAAGATGTGAGAGAGGGATTCACTGAGGACTTGGTGTTGTTTGGCTGTGGTTTGTGTGTTACCAAACACAGTCCACCATCGCCATGGCAAACGCTAGTGGAATGCTAGTTAGCCCTGAGGAATGTCTTCACGCTGCTTTGTGGTCCCCCTACTCTAACACACCGTCTTGACCGCCTGCACGTAGCTCTTGTGTTAGCCGTCATTTTACCATCTGTAAAAAGTCTGTACACACTTTTAAAAGAGGTTTAAGAGAGGCCTTTAGATTGAGAAATTCCTGATGACATTTGTTAAAATTCCTTTAACAATGTCTTTTAAGACAGCCTCAATAGAACGGAACGTCTGAACACCATTGCAACACACAATTAGTTGATTCCATAACAGGCTGCTGGAAAATCAAACCTATTTTGGTCTGAATTGTATCTAAAAAAACAAGCCAACACATTGGTTGGCTGTACTCTTTGAGGCTTTGTACATATGACTGAAGTTATGTTCTATCCGTTCCGTAAATAATATTATGGGAAGTGAGCGTTGCCATGGACGACACCACAGCCAGGTGGCATCCTGGACTGTTTGAGAACGGATCCGGAATCAGGCTGTTTGCTCGGTTGTCCTCGCAGCTGAAATGACCCCTGCTGTGAGAGGTAAGTGGAGGCGCTGGGAGCCAGGCCTGTTCTCCCACTTAGTGACGGATGCTCTGCATCCTGCATCCTGGATGCTCGGAGCAGCTAACCCTTAGCCATGGAGACCCACAGGGGATTAGCTCGGGGAGCTCAACCTTGGTTAAATCTGGAGGCTGTTGTGACGGTCAGACCAGACAGTCGTCTCCCATGGGCACATTGTGGTGTGACTCAAACGCTACTGGCGTTGTTTGACTCTAGCTGTAATTCATACAAACACCTTGGAGGGATTTGGCTTGCTTTATTTAGCAAAAAAAGGTCTTGCATCACATTCATATAGTGCACAAAAATGAAGCTTTTAGTTACATTTACATTAATTATACAAACGGCCACTGATTCGGCGTGCTTGTACATTTGCTGTGGACTAACGATGGTTTTATGATACCGTGATGACATAGTTTAATTCCTATCCTTTTCAAACTTCAATCCAATTTTGTGAACATGCCAATCGATTGAACTCCATGATATAAATAGAACATATAATCTCTTGAGGGTTGTGCATATTAGCACTACAGCATGTGGCCGGTTCAATCAGCCGTCTGGCGTAAGGTCCTCTCTAGACCCCTGCGTAAGTGCCGTTGTAGGTGAAGGGATGGTCCGAGACACAGTGTCCCACCCGGGCCGGGGTCCACCTCTGGACCACCGGGTTCCCGGCCTTGTCCGGTCTCACGATGACGGTGCTCCGGGATGCCAGAGAGGGGTCCTCGTCGAAGAAGTTGAAGGGGCGCAGGAAGAACCCCACGGAGTTCCCGGGCGTGGCGGTGTTTGGGATGTCCTCTGAGTGAGGCACGTGCAGGAAGCCCACCGTCACCCACGCCACCAGGTCCTGCACTCAACAGCAGCACAGCGTTACACTCGGCCTGCCCGGTTTCATTCAGGGGTTAAGGGCGACAGCATGAGCGGTGATCGCTAAGGGATGGAGTTTTGCTCTTCCTAAAACTATTCCCAATCCTAAACCGTCCCTTGTTTTGGCCCCCGTTATATTCTATACATTGTTTTTTCAATTTAAAAAAAACTTTTTGATGTTATTTCAATGTTGTTTGTCTCTAATGTGAGTAACTGAGCAAGACCCCCAGATAAGAGCTGGGTAGGGTGGGGCTACCGGCTCACATAGGGGGGTCCTGTCCTCATCCAAGCTTAGGGGGAGCGGGTCGAGCTCTTTGGCACTTTGATTAGTCTGTCCAGCACCAAGATCATAAATACATGGCTCATACTGCATTAGCTCAGGAGGTAGAGCGGGTTGGCTGGTAACCGCAAGGTTGCTGGTTCGATCCCCAGCTCCTCCTAGCTGAGTGTTGTGGTGTCCCTGAGCAAGACGCCCTCACCCTAATTGCTCCTGACGAGCTGACTGTCGCCCTGCGTGGTTGACTCAGCTGTCGGTGTGTGAATGTGTGCATGAATGGGTGAGTGTCAGTCAACACTGTAAAGAGCTTTGGATAAAAGCGCTATATAAATGAGGACCATTTACCATTTACCATCCTACTACGGCTTCAATCAAGACCTTGTATCTATGCCACTGTGTCCATCTTTATGATCCACAGTCAGAGGGAAACCCACCTGGTTGACCAGGTTTTCATTGTCGCGGACGTAGTCCTCAAAAGACACCACAGGCTCCCAGGGATCGTTCTGGTTGTACAGGCTGGTACTGCTGACCTCACTGTCCTTATGCCGGGTCACAGCTAGGGGGTACCTGATGAGTCATTTGTTAAGGATTACCAAATATGTCACGTGTACCACACACACACACACACACCATGCATGTTTCATGTGTGTGGTTCTGAGAGCATTTGAGAGCAGAGTTTGCATAAGGAGCTTGGTTTCCTTACCGGGACCAGGTGACGCCCTTCTCCTCCTTCACGCCCCTGGGCAGCACGCTGTGGGCGTGGGAGTTGAGCTGGATGCGGTAGCCCTTGTGGTGGCCCCATTTGTTCTTCTCGTTGGCGTTGTAGAAGTGGAAGTAACGAGGCATCTTCTTCCCGAAGCGGAAAGCAGCGGAGCGCTCGGTGGCGTGCTGCGTCCTGTGCAGCTTGGACTGGATGACGGTATCCTTGGGGCTCCAGGGGTTGGTGAAGTTAACGTACTTGAGGTCAATCGACTCAAAGCTGTTCTCCCGTCCTGCGTCACCATTGCAGACAAAGAACGAGGAGCAGTTTCAAAATGTGTGGAAATCTTTTTAGATCCATTTCTAAAACGACATTGTGTTCGATTACCATTGCACTTAATGTTAACTTCGGCCCTTATTCTCCTCATTGCATATTATGACCCATCACGAGCCGTGGTAGAATAGTTTAGAGAAAACATGGGCAAAGGAACCCCAGATAAATCATTGACTTAATTCACACAGCAGGGTTCCGTTTATCTGGGAAGGGCAGACCAATATTGGGACTAAAGTCCAGATGGCCATCTTATCTGGGAATCCATTCATATCATTTTCAACCATCTTTCTGTACCAATGAAAGGGAAAAACATTTCCCTCAATAAATGCCTTGCACTTAAGCGACAACTCTACTTACAAGGTTACTCCTACCCACCAGAAATATCGAAGTCCACTTTGTAATGGATCAGGTGTGTGTGCAGGTTGCCCAGTACGTGGTTATAAACCTTGGTTCCGTAGTTAAGACCATTTGGCGTGAGGAACGTGGCGTGGATGTATCCAGTAGCGCTGACCTTGGACTCCATCACCCCGTTCTGGTAGAACATGAAGTCCCAGATGTAGTCGTAGTTGTAAACTGTTGAGGTCGCCCGCAACACCAGCACGTTATTCTCTAGGCCTCCATAGAAGTTGTATCCCCCCATGGTGTTTGTGTTGAAATGCCTTCTGAGTGGAATCCCTGTGTTTAACTCAAAAATACACAGTGCGTTTTTGAAGTGCACAGGTTTGTCTGTGTCGTAGTAGTGGTACAGGTCGACAAAGGTAGCGATCTCAGGACAGTCAATCCCAGGCGCCAGTTCGAATGTCGAGGTGCCCATCGCCCAACCGGAATCAATGAACTTGGTTTGCATGGCGGCTGGAGTGTCACCAGAGTAGAAGGCGATAGCCTCCTGCAGTCCGACCTCGTAGGCGATCCGTTCTCCGTTGAACCGAAGGTCAAAGATCTGGAGGCCGGCGGAGGAGCGGACGCGGTACGCAAAGGACCATCCTGCGTATTCGACGAAGTTGCCGTCAACGTGATAGCGAGGTCCTTGTGGCTGGACAAACTTGGGCCCATGGATGTCTGAGGCGGAGTTGCTCCGGCCACGGGGGATGTAGGTGGAGAAGAGGTCCTCCTCGTCATGCTCGGGCAGCTGGACTTTCACTAAGTCTCCGTGCTCATATTTTCTTACCAGCTCCTCCAAGCTGTCAAAGTACTGGTCATTGTACCACACCTTCTCAACAAACCACTTCTCAGAATCTAGGTCTAGGTGGTTAACCAGAACCTCAAATCCAATCGGGTGCATGAAATATCCCTCAACTTTCTTTTGGAGCATTATCCAGCTCCTCCTCTCCCCTACATTGAGCCCACGGGGGGAGATGTCCGTGAAGGTGAGGCAGCGGTCAGTACAGTTGCCGAAGGAGAAGCCTCCGGACGTCTCAAACAGGAGCGTGCGAGCCTGGGTGGCGATCTTCTCCAGCACGTGTCCCATGTGTGTGTACTCTATAAAAGTCATGGGGCGGGATTCAAACGAGATGGACTTCTTCTTAAAGGTCTTGACTCTGTGGCTGTGGGGGAACGGCAGGGGGCTGACAACGTATTCAGTGACGTTAGGCTTGGCCTGGTTCCCAAACTGGACCACGACCCGGGCCTCTCGGGGGGGTTTGGCCTGCCCCCGGTCCAGGGCCTTCAGGGCCTCGTGTTTCCTCGGGAGGTGGAGCTCAATCAGTAGGATGCTGTTCTTGGCCAGAGGCATGCTGCGGGCATTAGTCAACCCCAGCGCTGGTAGTTTGTGGAGGTAGGCTCGAACAGCCTTCAGCTCACGGACGGAGAGGTCCGCGAACATCGAGGCTCCGTGATGGGCCCAGTCTCGTCCTCTGGATCTCCGGACTCTCTCTGCACCACAGCCCACCAGCATGAACAGAAGAAGATGGAGAACCCTCATATCTGGAGAGAGAGAGAGAGAGAGAGAGAGAGAGAGAGAGAGGAACAATCTTTATAGAAATCTCTATTAATAATAGTTGAAGAAAAAAACCATTAATCTTTTTGTCTTTTTATATGGCAGTTCAAAGTGTGAAGATATCAGTGTCAGAAAGCAATATTTGATAACATTTTATTTGATTAATTGGTCACTAAGCAAATTTCTTGAAATCGACATTTAATTGACAATAAAACATTGGTCACTTAAACCCATGCTAGTATTACTGATATCTCCAGTGGTCGAGATGAGGGGGGATGGCATCCCCCTTTAGAATTAAAATGGTCAAAATCCTCCCCCTTCCCATCCCGTTATTTTATCAATGAATGTGGAAATATTACCATTCCACCTTTCCATTTTTAAGAGCGATATCCGCTGTGTTAATCAGTTTTAACTCCTAATTCCTCGGGGGTTTCTGGTGTCTGGTCTGAATACAGTAAGAAGAGCCGCTGTGAATCGGTGGCCACACACCGGAGCTCCCGGACGCGGCGCACGGCGGCGGCGGTGCCCCGATCGCCGTGCCCCGGACGCGGTGCAGCTCCGGCCGCGTTGCCTCATGTCCAGGCCACGTAAATGTTGATGTAGTGGTAATCCAACTGGTTATTTCTCAAGAGATGCATCATGCATTTCTTGAGAGATAGTGGCGGACAAAATCAATAATGGACCAGTTTTACCTGTTCCAAAGAACTGGTAAGCTTAATTTCTTTGGAACTGAAGCTTAAGTTTAAGCTTCAGTTCTTCGGAACTGAAGCCGCCCGGGGCGACACCTGTTCATGACAAATGGGCGGCAGTACGAGCGCTATTAACCATCATATTGGGGAATTGGCATATTGGCGCCCCCTGCGGCTGCAGGCGCCCCTGCTGGCTGAGGATGTGTCGTGCACAGAAGCTGTGAGAAGGGAAAGGGAGGGAGCGGGGAACGGACGGTCCTCCACTGAACACCAGTACCCTAATTGACCCTAACTCTGTAGGAGCAGTGGTAGCCAGCCTGGGGACCAACTCACATTCTGAGCTGCCTCAGTCCACATCAATGACACATCATATATCCATAGCATGCATGTTGTTTTCCAGTAATAGAATATAATCATTATCTTTGTGCTTAAACAATAATCAAAAGGGTACACCGTTGGTCTCCCACCATCAGCACACATTATCTGTCCCTAAAAGTTATCCCTAAAATCCACCATCCCCCCTGGCTTTTTTTTACAACTCGACCACTGGATATACCGTGATAGTAATATATAGTTAAAATAAATGTCATCAAGAGCATTATCTTGTATCTTAACCTGGTTCTTGACTAATTTAACTTAATTCCAGGCTACTAAAATCCCTAATATGTCAGCTTTCCATCAGAATCAGAAGCTAACATCCATATCACATCACAAATACATCACGTATAACACAGGCAATGAACTAGCAAGGTCTCCCCCCATTATACAGTTCGGCTTCAAATTTGAATTATAGGCTTATACAACAGCAAGTATTTAAATAAAAAGAGGAATGTTAATTAGAATCTGCAGCAGGACGCCTAGCTGCCGTACCTGTGGTATGCACTTCAAAGCCTGTGTCCTTGTTTCTCAAAGCCTGGAGTCCTGGTTCTTTAAAGCTTCAAGTCCTCCTTCCTCAAAGCCTTAGGTCCTCTTTCTTCAAAGCCCGTCTAGAGCACGGTCCTCTGAGTGTGCCCGCGACCCAGTCAACAATATCTCCTCTCTTAGCGCAGGGACCAAAGTGTGTAAAAGGAGGAATTTACCCTCCTACTTTGCCGGGAAAGAAAATGATTGGCTAACGTGTTGTAAATATGATGAAATCACAGATGCCTTCTATAGATAATTATTCCACTAGAATTGATTCAGTGTAGGAGTCCTACGTACATGGACGGGGGGGGTGTTCAGTGCTGTAAACGACAGCATAAGTCAAATATTTATCTTTACTTGGGCAATGAAGTTAAATAATGAGATCCGATTGAGACGCTGAGAGCTTTTCCATTATCGTGGAACAACGGGTGGCGACATCTGTCCACCCACCTTTTGTTTGCCATGCATCCAATGCAACACACTGAAATGTGGACAGAAATAGGAAAGGTTTGCATGAAGCCCCACATCTGAGCACTCTGCTCCACTGGATGCAGTGGGCCGGTGATACCAGGTGACCTCTGGCCCACGAGGCGTACACCAGTGCAGCACACACTCCCGGCCCTAAACACGATCATAGTTCTTCCTTTGACGATGCGTTATGTGGAATAGGTCTCAATATTCCGTTTGAAATTGAGTGGAGAAGATCACATCAAATGTAAGTGGTTGTTGTTGAAGCAATCAAATTTGTTCTATTACTATATTTACTACTACTACAGAAGTACAGGGCTCTCCCCCTGGATGGTTCTAGCTGCTAGGTGGATCAGAAAGGTTCTAGGTGGATCAGAAATGTTCTAGGTTCTAGGTGGATCACAGAGGTTCTATTGAGTGTGACAGTCACTCATCTCGGTCTGTTGTCATTTCTCTCCTGCCACACATTGAATTTCTCACGCATTGTATTTCTCACGGAAAAAAATATGATGATGATATGATTTAAAATATGATTTAATATGATATTTAATATGCCGCAGCACCCAACATCTCTGGCCGCGCCGCTCTCACAAGGAATCCAAAAAAATGGAGGGAATAGGCATGAGATTTGTGAGGTTAGCAGTGTGTCTAATTTTCCCTTTGTTTACTCTTAGTGGTTACAGCAGGAATGCAAAAGTTGCCATGTTTTGATGTGGGCAACCTTGGGTGCAGCAGATTATGCCAAACCTCCTTGATACTGTGTCCACGACCGAACCCTTTTTTGTCTCAGTAATACTCAGGACTACTATCAGTACAGG
>OMLJ01004778.1:5350-27020 GCA_900302595.1 Gadiculus argenteus | reverse complement strand
GTTGCTGACATAAATCCACAGGTTGTTTTTCTTTTATTTTTTTTAAGCCAGTGGCTCCCTGGGGTGTTGTTTTCATTCAAGTCCCACAACACCGACAGCACTTTAATCCGCAAATCAGAGTCACCTTGCGCATCGTTCCTTTGCCGGCTACTTCCAACTCTCCCCCTCTAGTCACTCGGCTATACACTACTGTATAGCGTTCTGTATAGCATCCTGCCTCCTGCCTCTACAGCTCCTCCCCTCTCCTCCGCCAACTCCCTGGGATTCTGCTCAGAGCGCTGCTAGCGATATCTCTGGATGCAGCACCCACAGATGCTCCGTCTCCAGCCAGTCGCTCTATCTCTCCCCTCCGTGTGGAGGAGGCTGCCGGTCCCTGTCGAGACGGTTGCTACGGCAGGGGAAACCTCCGACAGACTAACCCACAGGCTCTGGCACACGGGCAGACACCTGCTAACCCTGGGTGGCAATCAGGAGTTTCATCGATTCGCAAAAGAGGTGGGGAGAATATTATAGGAAATTAGAGTAACCTTGTGTAGACAAAATAAAATGGTGGGGTAAATGGGAAACTGCCTGCCACCCATTCAATCTTTTCTCGTTTGTTATAAATTGTGTGATCCAATGTGTATGTGTGATCCAATGTGTATGTGTGAACCAATAAATCAAATTAATATATCACACTGCTTAACAGAATTCAGAAGTGCTTACGTCCATTAAGACCTTTATTTTGCATCATATATATACAGTATGTGGGATTTTCAAGTTGTAGCTTTAACTTGTATTTAATGTTCTTATTTTTAGAGTTAGTGTTATTAGCCAGCCATGTTTACTATTAAAATGTTATTCCATATTTTGTTATACAAAAATTATATTTGTTGTCAATGTCAATAAAGTTTATCGTTTGGGCTCTAGGGTGCGGGTGAGGAGCCAAGGGACCTGTGGTCATTGAATGTCTGGCAGCTCAGACATGGTTATTATGGTGATAAGACTCAGTGCTGTACACAGAGGAAAACCTGACAACGGCCTGAGGTCTGCAACAAAAGCGGCAATGTTGAACAACCAGATTACCATTAATTAATGATTTTGCTTTGGGCTAATTCTAGCATTTGCGATAACAATGCTTCCTTTTTCAGCCCATTACCCATGACTACCCTCCCACCCTTTTCATTTGGTCCTCAGCATACGTCAATGCTCCAGTGAAGGGGGACGCATTCATGGTCCTCCAATTGTTTAACCTGATTAGCCTGCTAATTGATATTGGGAGAATGGGCCAAAAGGACAATCATTTCAGTCTGTTTATTGTGTGGGTTTTATCCTTGTAGTTTGTTTTTATTTACAAGACAGAAGTACTAATATATACTAAATATTAGTTCCAAATATTAAGCAGCTGTATTAAAAATGTTCATACCTAACCATTAGATACAAAAGATGAAAGGTAAATATTTGTAGAAAGGCCAAAAAGGAGACGGGCAAGAAATATTTGACTCCATACTTGACTCCAATTTGTGCATAAAAACAAATGCCCAGCGATGTCTGTAGATTAGTGCCGTCTTACCCACATTCAGCCTAATTCCAAATTCATTGGTGTACATCCAGAAGGGGAGTTTGCTGGGTTAGCTTCCATTGACTTTCAGTTACAGTAGTCTAGCTCCTGTACATGCAACCTACAACCTTTCGGATGAGCGACTATCGCAACATTTTGGAAATCTTTGGAAAGTAATATAAAGTATTCCCCACATGAACAGTAGCTAGGTACTGTAACTTTCGCCAATGGCAGTGGCTAAAGTAAATGTTAACCCAGCGCATAATGATGAATTTGGAATTCAGCATCTTGTTTGAATCTGGTCTTTTACAGCTATATCAGCATATCCATAGTTCAAACATGAACATACTAAACGATCGACTGAGCTTTCCAGGCAGAGAGCAGCCGTCCACATCTCAAGCTGTAGCTGGACCGGCCTGCTATGTATTCATCTTGACGCGTGGGCGGATCACTGAAGCGTGCACTTGGGGAAGCAGAGATCCGTTAGCCTCTGCTTTAGGTGAGAGTCACGATGAGGACATAAGTGTGCCGCGACTATACAGCCCCCCATCTATATTTCAGTGAGAGGCTGCTTCCTGTAACTGCCTGCGATGGTCTCAAGAGTAGTGCACAACCGAGGGAGCAATTATAATGAGCAGTCTAGTGCCAACGACCCCCCCACTAGTCACCTGCAAACTGCTGTGCACATCATTGTGTAGGCTGAGCCGTTTGCAGCAGAGCAATAGGTGGACACTAGACAGTGATTCACCTCCAAAGAACAATGTATTACTGGTGAGTGTGTGCCAGCCCTGTGTTATACCAAACACACATACTCTACACATACACACTGGGAAAGTAGATCATGTTTTCTCTTTGTTTTCCTTTTTTTAAGCACACATAGATCCAGGTCAACTCTGACACATCCGCTAATATGTAGGGTGATAATTAAACCCGGGAATAACTTAATTATATTCATCAACAACAATGAATTTATTCATATCTGGTAGCGGTCTGACCATCTTGTGATTCCCTTAAAATCCTTCTATTCATTATCTTTCCTCTCCTTTCCTCCTCCTTTGCTATGATTGAGGCATTAGAGGACAGAGTGTGGTGGAAAGGCATCCTGTTAATTATTGATGAATATTGCCCGTCAGCATCCTCGTTCCGTATTGATCCGCAGAATGTAAGCAAGGGTGGAAGAGCTACTGGTCATACAAGCCTGCGACAAATGCTAGTGAGTTTTGCTTAAAAGTCAGGACGAAACATAGTGAACCAAGTTTCAAACACTTAAAACAGCCCCTTGCACAAGTAATCCTTCACAACTTAGAAGTTATTTGCAGTTGCTTAACTAAATCCAGTGAACCAAATCATTAAACCCAACAACTTAGAAGTGCATAAACTGGAACAGGAAGTTTGGACAGATTCTGGACGGAAAGGCCGACTGTGGGAGCATTATCTTGTCACTAATCCAGTAACAGACTTATAAACCGGTGGTTGGCAGATGTTTCATCTCAGAGTAATGTGGTCCTATCAGTTGCTTATAGGATAAAAGTGCTGCAGAGGTTGAGTATGCCGTGAACGACATTGCTGGCTGATTGTTTGCGTTTCATCTCAATTTCTGTTCACAAAACCAACACTCAATACCACATGCACGTAAAGTACATAACCATTAGGACCACAGCCACATTTGAAAACACATACATTACAGAGGAGAAAAAAACTATTATTACAATTATTACTGCCAACAACCAACCATCTGCATGTTAGGAAGTAGTTATTAGACCAAGTAAAGGTCTATTTAAAGGCCACTGTTTGGGAAACAATTCACGTGGCAATAAAGTGCCTCTGAAACCAGGGAAAAGATTAAACTCAATGTTTGGACCGGAGACAACACCCTGCCTCCCTCCTCATAGCATCCATTGTGTGTGCCCGGGTGCAGGCCAAGTTATCAGTCTCCTGCAATCTGAAATACACTGGCCTCCAACACCATACAATTACTGTTTCATTGTGTTGCTAGAAAAGGCCAACAATAAGGGGAGAAGTATTTTCTTGGGTTTGCTCAAAAGGCTGGGGCTAGTATGTGACGATGCTCAAGATGTTTACTTCCAAGTCTCAACTGTTAGAAGAAGCTCCTAGCCACTAACCACACACCAAATGATATGGCTCTTACATTGCATGGAAACTAGCCATCCATCAAAAGTAGGCATACTTAAAGTAAAAAGCTATTTTTGACACTTTGTGTCAAAGGCAAAACTGATTCTTGGCAAAACTCTGAACAGAAATATGTCTATTATGATGGACCCTGGCACATTGTCAGCATATTGCAAGCAGCTTGTATGGCTTAGAATTAACCAAAAACTGCACTTTGAAATAGATTTGACTTGGGCATTTATGTGGTCTTGTCGTTTACAATTGACAGATGCACTGCACTCAATACTGCTCTACTCAGGAACATTAGTTCACACTCAATTTAAATGTTTTTCAACAGGTGTTTATAAAAAGGAACAAGGCTATACATAGACAGCCAATTAAAAACAGACCATCAACTATCGAATATCCAGGCAAAGTATTAGTATTCAATCTGGGACTGGGAAACTGAATTTCACTGGTATTGGCAACTCACTATCATGCCAATATATTTGTATCTATTGTGTTGCATATTGAAACGTCTTAACTGAGCACAATTTACAAGTCTTAAAAGGAATTGCCTCTTAACACAATGAACTTGCATTCAAATTCCAAGTGCAAACCATGTCAGGAGGTAATTTATATGATAATAGTCCCAACACGCATTATGCAGTGTCACAGTTTGACAAGTTTCCTATGGGGTTTATGCGGTTATCTCCTTCCAGCTTGCATCCTTAGTTTAAAACAGTCAGCTAATGAAAATGAGTCTTTTGACTATGGGCTCTGTACGATAAAACATCAATAATTATGTTTACTCCTTGTACCATAGCCTGCGATTTGATTTGGTTTGCTGCACTGCAACCCCCTAAAACGTGATCTGAAATGTATTACAACTGTGCTCATATAAGATTTATGCACCAACACTTCTTTGGGCTTCTCTGCTTGAACCCGACGGATCCCGTTGGCGACGAGAAAGAAAGTGGGTCAATGTGTCGCACATCTAACCGTGCAGATAAATTGAAACACTCATTGAAGGCTGTTGCTGGGGCCTTAATACAAGGTCATATGAAAGTCCTGGAGGTTCAGTGGACAGCATTATTGATCCATGAAAAACCTGAGGACCCGAACTCATCGACCAATAAGCACCATTTTATCTTGTGTGTATCATCATATAGTTGTGGCACATGTCAAATCCATGCAAAGACTTGTGTGCAGAATGCATACAACGTATAGATAACTAACTAAAATATAATTCACTCACTTTTATTCCATCTTAACCCCTATGTGCATGCCTTACATCCTAACAAAATAGTGCATTGTGCTCCATACACTGTCTGTATATCATGCTATGATTTGGCGTCTGGAATAACAAAACAAAATTTGATTATTTTTGGTCAAACAAATATGTCCTAATTTAACCAACACCGGCAGAATACTTTGAATAGGACGCATGCCTAACAATGCAAATGATCTGTCATCGAACCACTGATTATTTCAGTTTCATTTGAATAATAAACAACAAGTGTGCAGGCTGGCTCCTGATTAGGCCTGCTGAAGAGGATTCACCTGAGTAGAGTGCACTCTAGTGGGCAATGAACCAAACAATATGAATACAAAAGTCACTTCAAGACACACAGCAGGAAATGATTACTATTTCCCACCGTTGGGTCTAAAAATAGAAGAAATTGCATCAACGGCTTACGCTTGATTCAACTCGTGATCCACTTTAGTTAACGGTAACATTTAAATAGATCAAAAAGGCAAAAGTGTTGCAAAACTCAGCGCAAGTAATTTAAGAGATTTTGAAGATCCGTAACAATATTTATGCCATGAGGGTAGGGAAAGCAAGGAGTGGCACACTGAAGTTACTACATCCTGTCCCTGTGACACAGGGAAGGAGGGGACGCAAGAGCCAAATGTGTTTGGGAAATCCTGTTGGTTTATTTTTTTTCAAGAGTTTCCGAAGAATGAATGACTTCAGAGAATGACATACTTCCAGTCGTAAACAAGTAAACAACCTCCTTTCTCTGCAACAATGCTTCTGCTGCACACAAGCTATAATTACACGTATTTCTGAATCATTAACTACCAATTGACACCAGACCAATAGTCTGAGTGTAGTTCTGCAAACATCGTTTCACAGGTAATTACTGTGAAATTACCAGAAAAGCTGTTCTTAGAGGTCAGAAGCTAAAAACCCCACCAAAGAAGAAAATGGCAACCACATTCTTTAACTGTGGGGCAAAACGACAAAACAAGATTTAATTAAAAGCTAAAAAATATATGTTATGGTTATGCAGAAAACAAACACTTGGTGAAAACAGGTTACATGCAGGGTACAGACTACAGTTAATCAACCAGTTGCTTTTTCTTAATGTAATGGCTGTAGAAATGAATGAGATGCTGACTGCAATACCTTGGCAACTGACTTGTTGATCTCAAAACAAGTGTCCTCCAATTCCTTTTTCTTTCCACATTATTTCAAGGAACTACCAGACAAGTTTCCACCTCTTCAGTTGAGCCTCACAAAGTTTGTTTTATATGCGTCACTGGCTTTATTCTCAGGTTATCTGCTGACTCCATCTTCAGCAGTCAGGTGTCCCGTCTGCCCGTCAAATTAGCACAGCACAGCACACCAGCGTCGTAGAGATAAAAAAGGGAGGGAGTAGGGCTGTGCGATATGACAATATATATCGTGTGACGGTAGAAAAACGTCTATCGTTTCATATTATTTCGTCTTGTCGCAAATCACAGTATTCACGGTAATATTTTTGGTCATTTGGACGACGCGTTACGTTCTTCCACACGGCACATGAAGGCAACACAAACTAACGCGGAGCGGCGGAGGGGAGTGAACGACACAGAACGGGGTAGCGTTAACCAGCTGAGCCATCCACAGAACGTTAGGGTTAGGACAATCGTCTCACGGCCGACCAAAGCTGCATTTTACGCTTTGCTTCTATTTTCAAGCGATTCTGAAGCGTCTCGGTCGGCTCCACGGCAGTGGGCAGCCGACCGGGATAGCGCGGACCGGAGCCCCGGGGACCACGGAGCCCCGGGGCTCGGTTCGCGCTATCCCGGCGTAACTGCCCCGGTGTGAGATAACGGAGATAACTGCTGCCGTTGCCGTTCTACTGTTAGAGTATTATATGGTTGGTTTTGATCCTAGTTTGCAACTATAGTTGAAAAGTGTTTTCTATTTACCTTTTTACATTAATATTTTATATTTTGTTACATGCTTCATTGAACATTTGCACAAAGGTTCTAAATAAAAGGAGAAAAATAATCATGACTAAGTTACCTTTATTTGTCGAGTATATCATTAAAAATGTAATACAATATAGGCCTTTCCATGTAGTCATTTTATATAAACTAGTCATTGAATTTACAGAAAATGTGCTATATATATCGTTATCGGGATAATGAATGACCTATATCGGGATATGATATTTTGGTCATATCGCACAGCCCTAGGAGGGAGTATGTTAATTAGCTATCCAAGTCCATTCATGTCTTTTCCCCCACTATAGTATCCTGGGCCGGCTCAACTCTGTTCAACGTGGACTTTGTGTCTCCATTACAACTGCGCAACCCACTTGGTTCATTTAAGTGACGACGTTTAATATATTTGGGTTATTTTCTGACGGAAAACATATAATGATAACCTTGATCATTTATTCAGTTTGATGTTCATTATAGGAATTTTTACTTTCCAATCCCTACATAACATTCAGAATCTCGCCAGCGGGTGAAGACCACAAATATGACATGTGTTAAGTGCGAAAGGGTTCAAATTATATGAAACCTTAAATATATTAAAATGTTTGTTGTGATTTTTGTCTTGCCAGTGAGTGTTTCCAACATTGGGATGGGGCCTCTCCATTGGCCACCATGTAGGCCAAGCTGGCTGGTTCAGTTGATTTGCATGTTGAACTGGACATTACATCATGTTGAACCTTTGACCGAATTCTTTGAGTAATTTGGGATTAGATATTATCAAATGTGCTTACTGTACATTACAAGTCTTTTTCATACTGTCCCCAAGAGAACATTTCACAGTACTTGGTCGTTTTTTATTATCCATGTGTAATCCACATTCTCTAGAGTCTGCAAATGCAAGCTCTGAATTATTTACAATGGGTGAGTGAAAGTTAGAGTCCTGGTTAGGGAAGGGCACATCCCTAAATCTCAGTCCACCTCCATTGTGTCAAGTTGGAGGCACTGTACAAAATGTATTTCAAATATACTTTATAGAAATGTTTCTATTCCAATAGAAAATATATCAAAATTTTTAGGATTGAGTAATAATTTATGTTAGCATTGGGAAGTAAGCAAACATCTAACCCTAACGGTCAGTATTCTCTCAAACAGTAAACCAGAAAATAAATAAATAAATAGTTTTCCCCAGACTAGTGGTCATCAACAGCGCTCCAATTCATAATTTATTGACTGCAAAGAACAAGAAATGTTATACAAGAAGTATTTCTTTATCCTTAGCCGAGGTTAATACTGCCTTAAGCACCTTTCTAGTGAGAGAGTATTGGCTTGCTGCAGAGTGTTTGGGTTGCCAACATTTCCTCGGATACTAGCAGGAATTTAGCTGTTCCACACAGTTTAGTAGCCTAGGTCTGATTAAAACCAAACAAGAGCATTCATCTAATTTAAACTCTTGATTACAATAATGGATAAACTAAAAAAACCTCTCGCCCTTACATGACCCATCCAAGACGTTACATATTGTGATATCAAAACTCGAGTGAATACCAAACCAATAATCTAAATTATTCAGTCAAGATAACATTCCCCCTCCCCCCAAGACCTTTATCCTGTCTCTGACACCAGAGTAGTAGTTTTAGAGGTAGGGAATGTTAACACGTTGACATCCGAGTGCTAGGACACACTTTAAAATGCAGGAGTGAGCATTGCTGGGCACTGCTATCACTTTACCTTTAATTTGCCCCACACGTGCAACAATTAATAATTTAAACTCACTCCTTTTGTCTTTAAGGGGAAAATATGCTTCAAACAAACCACTCATCTTGTCAAGGATTAACTGTTTGTACATCAACTTGATAGTGTACCATTTATTGTTAAAAAATGATCTAATAAATTAAACTATATTGAACCAAACAACTATATCTATAAAAAGGTCTGGCTGGTAGCCCAATGACAATACGTCAAACTGCATTCATATGCACTTCTTCCATCTACGCAGCTTGCTAATTTGCTCTGAACTTCCTGTATGAAAAATTGAAAGCACAGACAATGGAGTTTATGAACTTCTTGTTTCTCTCTAGTGTGGCAGGTTTCTTTGTTACCAGAGGAAAAGTGTGAAAGTGCACATCCTGAATAAAGATGTTGACAACAATGAGATCAAGGGTGGGTCCTTCCATACATCCTTCAAGATCCATAATCCCTCATTGTAAAGGGTGACACAGGGAGTTCACATCCGTAAAGAGGGGTTTGGTTACACCAACACTCAAGACACATGATCCACAGATGTACAACTCTACATTTACTTGGTCTAGATCTTTTACTATTGGCTCTGATTTGCAGGAGTGTATTGAAATACATTTGTTTAAATCTTCCTCGCAATAATGTGGATATAAAGAAGGGTAATTGCCAAATTGGAAAAATTCTACTGGCCATATACCGGAGACAATTACTTAAAATGTATATATTAAAGTACAGTACCAATATTTAAATTACAAACGTCAACCTTGAAATTGACCAGCAAAGACAAGAGGAACAAGAGATTGAACACAATTATGAGATTGCTCATCCATCACATAAACCTGACCTGTCATTCATCATGAGTATATGCAGAATGCATAACACAACTCCAAGACACATGCACACCCTTCCCATTGTAGAGGATTTAAGTGAGTAAAATATAAATCTTTACTTACGATTCTGTCTATGTTCGAGTCCCCTCCAGGCGGGACCCTACCAAAAGGGCTGGAACTGTCTGTGTAGAAAAAAAAGAAAAAAAAGAGGGCGGGGGAGAGAAGAATGGAGGGAGAGACGAAAGAAAGGGAAGGTGTAAGAAGCTGTCAGTACACGTGTTAAGCAATCAGAGAGGTCATTGCATAATAAACATGGCATCGAGAAGGGAGGAGGAGAAAGGAGGAGGGGGAGAGGGGGAAAGTGAAGGGAGGCCAGAAATTTGAGATCAGAGCGCAGGGATACCAGTGTTTATCCTCCAAAATAAACCCCAGAGAGATCGTACATCCACTCTGCAACCGACATGCCAATTCTGAGCACTGGTCCACAATCACACTGAAAAGTAAATGATGCGGTGTGAACCTGTGACTAACATAGCTTCCTTTGTAGTACCCCCTTTTAAAACATTACCGCGTTACTTATTTAAACAATTTACATTAGTATCCATGATCCTAAATGCATGTTGATGTGGCTGTGTAAATTAATAAACATTTGGGTAACATTACCAATTCAATGTTTACATTCACCAACAGGTTTTTATTAAAGAAGACTTTACTGAAACACATTGAAACGTGGAATGTCATGAAACTCACAATCAAGAAGATTATCTCAACTTCTGTGGGCCCTACTCCGAGCCCCCAAGACCCTTCTAACTACACCCACATGTTCAACATGTTAAGCATGAAAAGAATGTGGCAGATAATGTGACCCAGGTAGAAACTGCCTGATGAAATCATTAAGGCCTGGGACTGAAGGCATCGAGAGATTAAACAAAACAATGCCAGATGCGGACAGTGATCAGATATTTGCACAATGAGTGAGGCATCGAGCATTGAGTTGTCAATTGTTGGTTTCTCTGCAGTGTAAAGATTCATTCAAAAAAGGTTGTTCGTGTTAAAAAAATAAAATAATTGCTGTTGGCTGGTGTGTGGACAACAGCGCTGGATGAGGACACAGCGATCCTGAGCAGTGAGTAAGGATGCAGACACAAGCAGCCCAGCTGGTGGACATGGGATAACCGTGAGACTGGAGGGGAATAACTCTTATTGGGCTTTATTACTCTGAGGCATATGGACTTTATTTGCAAATCAAGCACAAGGGTTGCAAAAGACTTGCTGTTCGTTATTTAATATAGTAGCACAAGGCAGCTGGTGGATGTTTGAGTATCCAGACAGAGGGAGTGCTAAGACATGACCAGCAAAGAAAAACGTACACTAGCCAGCTGTGAAGAAACACATTTGTGTCCAGGTCTCTAAGGGGAAAGACGGAATGAGAAAGGGTCTTTTTGTCAAATAGGCTTCAACTGGCGTCCAATAGACATTGAGCATAATGATAAAGTCTCGCCTGCAAGCCATAAGTGAAGTCCTTGCTTGAAGCATCCATGCTGTCAATAGAACAACTTTAAAATAGACACAAGAGCCAATATTCACAACATATAGCAGTAAAAGAAACACCAATCAACTACCAAACTGCTGAACAAGTGATACCAATACAGAACAAATGCAAATCAGAGGTCAGCAGGTTAATTCAACGCTTTGGACACACGATGCAGATTAGGGGCTGCTGCGAGAACACACCAACGGCCAATCCCGTTTTTTTAGAAATATCTAAAGAAATAGGCTAACATTTGGGTTTACATATGTAGAGTAACTCACCGCAGTTTCACTGAGAAGTCCAGCAGGGTTGAATGATATTTAAAATAAATCGTTTTGATTGGGGGGTGGGGGGGGCTGTAGATACCTTGGTTGCTTAGGGACCACGCATTATTTGGAAATGAGAACCCAAGGAGCAGTTGGACCATTATTTGGATTATAGAGTAAAAAAGGAAATGCTGTGGCTTGGTCAGTTAAGGGAGAGGTATAGTGAGGCGCAATGCTATGCAGACTAAGGCTTTTGTGCCGTTACAGCTTGACGTTAAGCGGAAGGCTGTTTGCTCATTTTGTACTTAAAAGCATAAGGATTTCCTTTGTTGCGAAATCCTCCGTTAACCTGTGCTCTCCAATAACCTAGAACTTTGAAGCCTATCAACGTTCTGTCAATCCTGACCAAAGAAGGCAATGAAACAGTAACAGTGATCCAACATGTTTACCCGGTTCTCCAGAAAAGGTCAACATCTTTGGTGGAAGTGGACCGCAAGCTTGCATTTAACATTGAAGAGCTCTCAAAGTGTTACTTGTTCCCAATACAAGAAAGGAGGGAATATTATGATTTCTGTGTCAAATGGATAACCCAGAGGCTTCTAGGAATAGAATTCCCTCTCCCAGAGGGCTTTGTGTGAGGCAATCGAGGAGGTGGTACAGTTCCATCCTTACAATTGGAGGCAGCTCTCCCTGCATGTCCAATGTAAAAAAGGCCCACACAGAATAATGCAGCAGATATTGGCCACAGGCTAACTAATGGTTCCCATTGTGTTCTGTGAGAAATATATGAATGATTGTGCAATGATAATTTCTAACAAAATTACCCTTACACAATTGGTGTATGCAAGAATAATCTAATCATTAATATAAGACAACCTTGTGGGGTATTCATCTTGATTAATAATCCAGGAAGTAGGAAGAGAGGGATTGGGTGAATGTATACATATCGTCTACCAACCTGTGTCACTAAACTCTTGCCCCATACACAGAGGCAGGACACCTCTGTGAGGCTATAACGGGGCAGATGGACAGGGGCACGGTAGCTTGCGATTACATTGAGTTAGCTTGGTAATGCCCTTGCAGTGCAACTAAATGCCTTTTAAATTGGACAGCTGGCATATGGATTAGACGGGACTAAATACAGTAAATAGTCTAAATATAAAAGTCCAAAAAGGGTTCACCCAGTGGCTGACAGCTCTGCTCAGCAATGCCTAGCAAGCTGGCTGCAGAGGTATGGGTTTTAAAAATCGACCTAGTGAAATACTGGCCGTCCCAATGTGAACCAGAATTGTTACCCAAATCATAAGGCTCAGTAGAGCGCCATGTCAAAAAAATGTGTACAGATTTGAATGCAGCCTGAGCATTTACTGAATCAAAATGACGTACTCTGCGGTTGTATGAATTTACATATAGAACGAGACTTTCCAACATTCACGGCTTGTGATCAGGACATATAACGGTCAAGAATTCTAACAGAGCTCCTCTCGCGTCTCTCTAGGTGCGTAAGCATACCTAGTGGTGGGTAAACACAGAATGAAAAAAATAATTCATTCTACGATGCATTCTCTCTAGAACGATTCCGTCTCGATGCAGATTAATAATCTGAATTTTAAAACAAAAATTGCCTGCTGCAGAGCGATACAGAAAACTCTTTCTGCCTGCGGGTTCTCTACGCAGAGAACCAACTTTATCCAATAGAAAATATTAGATAAGGTAATTCATCTGTTGATTGTTGTTTGTGGAGAAAACAGAAAATGGAAAAAAAGACCTAGCCGCGTCAGGTTTGTGGATGATTTACATCTATACATAACCATTGTCAAGGATTAACTTGGGGTCATAGCAAACCGGCCAAATCCTTTAACCATTAAAACTGATCAGCAACACCAAACTTTTTCACATTACCAATACTTGTGATAGCACCTTCAAACATATAAGCTACAGCTATTCAGAGGGCTGTGGTCTTTAGGTGTGTTAACTTATAACCAAGTAAGGGTTATATTCAGTGTGGAGGCTTGGACGTTTTAAGAGGCTGAACAGACCCAGGCAGGTAAAACTCTTGATTAACAATAAACATGACCATGGCAGGTTAAATGAGAGCCAAGACATTAGAGCAGAATATTGAGACAGATGAGCCCATTGCCTTCTGCCAGTGACTCAACCGAATCGCCATGTGCCAACACTCTTCAGGTACATTTTTGGATTAAATAGTTTAGACTATTGACTGGCTGTAACACACTGTAAACACTTTTTACCTGTGTTTATCTGTGGATAATTCAATGGGTTAATGGGCCACCACAAATGATGTAGCATTTTCAACATGTTAGTATATTTGGCCTATACAATAAGCTGCATTTAAAAGCAATGGAATCTTGCCAAATGGCATAGAATAAACAATGCAGGTCACGGTCATCATGCAGCATCACATACAACGCAGCAACTGAAAAGGGTTATGGTGCTATCCATTTGTATGGTATGCCTGCCCGTACGAGTCGTAAGGTGTAAATCTCATGGAGGAACGCCCCCCTTTTAAACCTTCCCACTTGTAGTTCTGAGAGTAGAGCGAGTTCAGTGAAGCTGATTGTACTCCTCAAAAAAAAAAAAAGAATGTCATTTTGTATTTGTACCACGTTGATCATTTTAATGTAGATTTTAAATGCTCTTACACACCATTACATTGCTACTTTATTACTGATTGCACGGTCTTGCTGTGCGTACAATACAATGTCAAGTTTTCAAAAGGTTTTCTTAAGAGGCTAATGTAGCTAACAACAATGACTGGCCAATGACATGATACAATCACAAAGACAAACGGGAGTACTACAAGCCAAGAAATGACGTCACTTTCTCACTAGAGCAGGTCGGACGTACCATACCAATGGATAGCACCATTAGATCAGTGCTTGTGAGCTTAATGAAGTTCCACTTGAATCACTTCTCCATTAAACAAGGAGAGGGCGATAATGGATAAAGCCCAATATTTATTGATTACCAATAAACGGGAATGAAAAACACAGGAAGTAAAATCTAGGGCTGATCTTGGTTGACTGAAATCCGACCAGGCGATTTGTTGTACGTACAGTACAGTATCTGTACTGTACGCTCTACATTAGAGAGCACAGTGCACTCTGCTTTACCTGGTAGGCTAAATATCACACCAGTGCAGTTTGAAGAAAGTCAGTGGGTTTCAAATCCACTCGTGGTCCGAGACAGACTCGGTTACGTTGGAGCGTCAAAGTAAAAGTGGGTCACACCAGAGGAGATACGGAGCACAGTGCAGGGAAGATCGAAGACAGACATGTCGGAAGCTTAGATTCTAGGTTTTGTTCTGGGTTTACTATAATGGGTCCCGATGGAAGACGCATTTGACTTGGTGTCAAATAGTTTGTAGCCGAGTAAATGTTCAGTAAGTAGACCAGCAGTCAACCTTAAGTGGGGAAAACCAGGGTGTTATGACCTCCTGACTTATACGTATTATGGTCTATTAAACCATGCAATTATTATAACTGAAATTCATTAATTTTTATTCATAAATAATGTTATTTCTAACCCAAAACAGCTCATCATTCAAAAATGAAAAATTCCTTCAAATAATGGAATAAGTGCATATTTTCCTTGTGAAAGTAATACAAGCAATTGTCCAACCAAAGAGAATTTGGTCAACAAGTGTATATCGACAAACCAATCGACCATCCGATCCAAACTTGACAGCCCTAGTAAAATCCAGACATGCATCAGGCTTTAGCATTAGGAGAGCGTATCGTCAAGTGGGAAGAGTGTGTGGAGTAGTTGTAAACTATGAAGCAGAGCAGACAAAGACAGGGAAAGACACTTCATAAATCAATTCTGGAATGCACCCCTTTCCCTTGCAACCACACTTACAAACCGCTCTTCCTCCAAGTTCAGTTTCCTCCAAGTTCAATTCCATAATCGATCCCAAATTCACCACATAAATCTAATCTGAATTTAACAAGCCAGTACTGTTTCTGGTGGGACTATTTTACAGCACTAATGGCAAACTGGCATTAATGGTAAACATGTATATGAATATACAATAGAGTCCAAACTCCTATACAGCTTACATTTTTTGATTGTAAAAGGAAGACAGCCTAATCAGAACATAACATCTGAATTTAACAGCCAACATAACCATTACAACCACAGAATGTTGCCACCACAAAAACAGTAATTGTGATACACCAAAACAGAAAGAAGGACTGCTGGCTTCTGCTACTTCTCTTCACACATTCTGTAAGAAAATCCGGAGAAACACTTATCAAACAGCTATGCTCTGCTGTGCTGGATAATGAGGAATTTCTTCCTTCCCATTGACATCTATAGTGTCGGTGGGTGCCTTGGGGTCGGATGCATCGCTCAAAACACTTTCCACCCCTCAGATCAAGTTCAGTGGGGACCCCTGGCGTTAAGATCCCATTCATATTTTTTCAAATCAGTAGCATTTATAATATTATTTTTAAGTTAAGAATGACAGTTTAACAAACAAAAAACAACAACATCCTACTCTACATTAGGGCTGTCACTTTTTATTCGATATTCGAATATGCATTAGAATATGACGTGACATATCCGTATACAAATATAATCAAACCGTTTTTTAAAGTGCCATGTTGTGTAGCGCATTTTTTTTAGTCTAGTTTGGTTTTTACTTTTTATTTTATTGTTTGCCATCTCATCCACTCAGACGCTCTAATCAAGCGAATAATATATCCTGATTTGAAAATGGATAATGCATGGAGCAGCCAGCCTGAGCGGTAAATTGCGACCCCACTTCCCCGCAGAAAGCAACACGCTGCATTGGTGTGGACTGGAGAGACACAGGCTGCCACAAATACCCGCTTCTCTCAACATTGCCGTGCAAATCCCTGTGTGTGCCAGGCACATCTGTGCGCTCCAAACGCGTGTTCTCCGCCGCAGGTAACAGCGTGGATAGAAAGAAAAAAGCATGTCATTGTTTGAGCTCGTTGTTTTTCATTGCATAGCTTAATTTTGTGATATGCATAGTGGCACTTGATATTGATTAAGTTGATAACCTGTTTCAAACAAAGAGGATATGGCCTATGGCCTGTTTATGTCTCCTGTTGTCATGTAATACATTTGCGATTGAATCTCCGTTACGGTGCTGGTGGGGGGCTCGTAGATATTAAAAAACATTGCTTGATATTCGATATTTGTTCGAAATGTATTTTTCTCAAAAGTGACAGCCCTACTCTACATGGATAAGTCCATGAAAAAAAAAAACATTTGGAAACAAATGTTCTTGAAGGCTGAATAAACCTGGGCATGAGCAAGAAGGGGCATTGAACTGCTACCATGGAAACCTTGAAAAATGTAACTTGTAATGCTCATGATTCAGTTAGAAATGCACAACAAACAAGTTAAAGAGTGACTTTGCAGAGCCATAGGCTACAGCATGGAAGTTGATTTGTGAGGAAGCTCCTTAAGAATCAAGAGGAAGTGGCGACGGGGGATTTTTTTTTTATATAAAAAAGGAACCTCAGTGAGACTTCAAAAACTTCCCCACCAGCTTGGAGAAGGCTGTGAACCTGGTTGAATACAAAACCCGGGTGAGAGCTTACTCGTACTTGGTGGTACAACATGGCCTTTGATGAGCTGGGCAACAGACCGAGAGCCAGACGCCTTGAAAGTCGACAACAGAGTGCTTGTTTTAACACCAGTAGCATCAAGCTACCAAAAAGTCCCCCCCATGTGTTACATTTATTGTTATTGCCCTGCTCAATACCTTGACAATAGAGGAGAGGCTGTTTCTACACAGTACCACATCTCAGGTGATGCTACCAGATGTAGAGCTTCACAACAGCCTATGGACAAGAGAAGACAAGCAGGCACGTGTAAAAGACAGCCTTTTCTTTCGTGTAGTGTCATCTGGAAGGCAGATGAGCACAAGGTGTTGGGAGGAGAGGAAATGTGGTCGCACAGAACAGCCACCGTTAACCACATAGAAGGTAGTGAGATGAGATGGCAGCAGGAAGGTATTGGACTGAGAGATTTGTTTGGCTTCACTCACTCTCGTCAACTGTAGCTCTGTCTGTAAAGGATTATCCTCTTTAATACACCTTAAGGCATTTTGATCGAGCTGCCAGCTGCCTCGTCCCCTTGCACACAGCCACCTGTAGTAGAGATTTAAAATACATTGATTAAATAAAAAAGAGTAAACGGCTTGTAATATTGTTCAAATACGTTCATGTAATTCATTTGTTTATACAAGAGTGTGAGGGTATGAATAATAAATGTGCAGCCGTTTAATTAAAACCTTTAGAAATATACATCTAACGCATTTTTTTGTATATCATTGTAATGTAATACCTAAAGGAGACACACCTGACCCTTTGTCAAATTCTCAATTGACTGTTCACTGCAGACCGAAAAAGATACTTGGATCAATGAATGCTCTGGGGTTGCCCTGCTTAAGAATGTGGCTCTGTGAAACTCACTGTGTGCCTTGCTCAAAGCATTCCTACAGGGAGCTCTGACGCCATCCCTGCTTCAAGTAAATAATTCAGTGCTCAAAAAAGGAGTTGAATTTGTCCCTTTCAAGGCAGAGAGGCACCAATCATATCTGTTTTTACGGCACGGTCACATTTTATATGTTAAAAGTTGATGCTTTCATAGAAAAAAGGAGGATGTGCATTGAATTTCATTCAATTGTTTGTTGAATGCAACTGGTTTAGAGGACTATCAAAGTTTGTATATTGTGCAATGTGAAGTGCACATTTAGAGCATATTCTACAGTTTGGAATAGGTTTCGACATGCTGCATTGCCTAAGTATATTCTTCCCATCCACTTAGCTCAATGACTTGACCAGTTGCTGCTTCACCACAACAAGAAATAATAGAAAAAGGATTATTCGTGTTGGTTTTAAAGTTGTGTTAGCAGTCTGACCATGAGGTACATTGATGAGGGTTAAAAATCTAGTAATAGAGGCACATTATCCAGGTCTTCACGCAGAAATGAATGGTATGAGAGGAGGCCACGGACTAGCCTGGGAGAAGCCCACACACAATGAGTTACCATGTCAACAGAACCACGACTGGGAGAGGCCTTCCTTAAAAAAAAAAAAAAAGGCTTCATCCTACATCCTACCGCTTGAAAAATGTTGGTGGGCTTTTGAGAGGGAATCGGTTTGGGGGATGGGGTGGAGGGGGTGGCAGGGACAGATACAATTGTGTTTGGGCAAGACATGGAAAAAGAGAATGAGGGGGTCAGAGTTAAGAGCACCAGCACATTCAAGCTCGTAGATCAACTTTAAAGTGCTGGGAAGTAGCGTCTTCAAGTGTCAGGGTACTCCACATATACTAGAAAAGTAGTGGGCTGAGATGAAAGTTGGATGGAGGGACCAAGGGACCAAGTGTCATTTTGTTCAAATCATGCCACATAATAACTGAATTATCTACCAATTTAAATAGAAGCAATTACTTGGCCATTACATTTTCCAACTCTGGCAGGTAAGAAGACTACATTCTAAAAGTACATTTTGGACCCTGCGTCCAACCCCCCGCAAAAAAGTAAAGACCAAATCAAAAGTATGATCAGGTCTCTTGCAGCACGTGCACTGTCCCCTTTCCACATCTCTGATTTGTCCCTGCGCCCAGCACTACATCAGACACCGTGTTCTCGCCACGGCTAGCATCAAAGCTGAATGCCTGTGAGATCCCTTCCCTTTGCTCATGACCCAATCCAGCACTGTGTGGTACTGCCTTGAATTATTTACACACTCCTCACTCCTAACCTACACACCACGGACTCATTGGGGGCCAGTCACAATTCAAAGTAAATGCATGCCTTATGTTCTGGTGCTGGGTTATTCTTTATAATAGTCATTTCAATTAATAAGAGAAACTTAACTTGGTCCCATGAGTGCTATAAAATACCTCTAATTCATTGAATTTTATATAGCGCTTTTCAAGACTCAAAGACGCTTTACACTGGAAGGGGGAACCTCACTCACCACCACCAGTGTGTGCCCATTACATTTACTATTCAATAAGTAATTTATCTATTAACTGTACAAAATGCTGTGCTATAACAAAATCAAGATGTCCATGAAGAGGAAAGACAGAAGCACATGTAGGTATAGGGAAGTGAAGTAGAAAGAGAACACATGTTCAAACCAGGGAACATATACGATTTATTGTGTGAAAGGACAGGCTGCAGTGCAGTTGATAAGGAAAAGGAACGATGTGGACATCGGTCGAATCCAGTGCTACACCATTCACATTTATGGGCCATGTAGGAGCTATCGGAAGTAGTGTAACCTCCAATCTCTCATATTGAAATTGTAGGCCTATTCAAAACTAAATTTCAAACCCACATGTAAACAAAACCCATGCAAAAATGCCAACACAGTCCCTTCTAGCAAAGATGCAATGTATCCCATTACATATTTCTTCAACACATTAACCATAGTACTGAGCCATGTGCCCAGCTATTCATCAAAATCTAGTATTACAAATTATTTAACTCCTGTTAACAGAGCTACAACTCCAAGAATCCAAATGGAAAAGGTGAAACTTAAAATAAGCAAACAGCTTTCAATAATAGCCCAGGTATAAGCTTCCTTGATTACAATTTTAAGTATAGTTAAAGATAATTAGTTGCACTGTCAACATTAACCACTATTTTTTTCATATCCAACTTGTAACAACCATCCATCTAGTTTTTGTAGACGTTGTACTCCAAATTGAAAGACAATGGAAGGATATTGCCTAACTGCACACTCTCTCACTTCAGCAAGAATGTTGGCTTTTGCCCGATGCACGTGGGATATCTGTGCTTCTAGCAAAGTAAAATATGAATGATACATTGTCCTACGGCAAGGTGATTTGATTAATAAAAAATGTTCGTCATTGATTAGAACAGTTAACGTTATCTCGCCATGTGTGATCAACTATACTCGAGTTTATATTGCCGGTTTAACGCGGATTTTCTAGCTCACACTGAGCAGGTGGATGTGTCAAGAGTCTTCTTCAGCGCACACAACGCCAAAAGTATACTCGATTAGAGTCCAACACAGACACCGCAAATAACTAAACTCACCCTCGACACAATGATATTGTTGTAATCGAAAATTTCGCTGTCATGTCATGTTTAATCCAAGCGCCAACAATCGTTAACGCAATGACTTTGCGTACATCTCTAAATCACCTTTTCAATTGAATCATTGTTGATCAGCGTCGTTTAAAGATAGTTATGGGAAAGTTAACCCCACTCCTCAAAGTAACGAGGATAAATACATCACAGCATTCTAAGTCATGCTTCCCACGCCAGTTTTAGGCAGCATGCCTCTATATCTATATGCATGTCACACATGTTGTTATCCATGCGTAAGTGGGCAATCTATATTAAACCCTTCGAATAGATTAGACCCACTACTATAACATATTAAACAGTCTGTGTATAACTCAATCCGGTCATCCAAGCAGATGCAAAGTCAGGGTACCAAGTTCTTCCACAATGTGTTGTGGGGCAAAATACACAACTAAATGTACCAAGTGTGTAAGTAATGTATTTTATACCGACATACGTGGAGCTTTGCTAGAATAAGAAAGCAGGGTCTTGAGAAGTAATGCTAAGTTCACTTTATAGACTATCTTAGCTTGTCCACAGGCTTTGGAACAGCATAGCCCGCTGGCTAAAGCTAACTGATGCTACACTCGGCCCACGATCCGTCCAATATTAGTGCATTGTAGTTGGGGTTTTGCGTTCAGGCGATGTGTGGTTTATTTTGCTTACCTTGGAAACGTGGAGGCGAAGAAACAAACTCGTTTGCATGCGTCTATTTCTCACTCCCAATTGTAAAATGATGAGATCCTCCGAGTCCTGCTGTGTCCAATGCTAAAGCCTGCGATGCTATCTCCGCTTTTTTCCAATCTGGTTTCCCACCAACACAACAACTCCGTGGCTAACCGAGGGCAGCTAGCGCTAGCATTGCTAACATGCTAACACGGAGAAGGCAATTAGCTAGCCGGTGGGCTAGCCACTGTCGTCAGTACAATGCATTTAACGATAGCCACCGATATTTGCGTGAGCCAGCAAGAGAAACACGGCGACAGCAGTGGGTCTGTCACGCTGACGACTGGCCTGGTCTACGGGTTCACTAGATGCCTTCAGTAACAGGGATCTACATCCGACTGTGAGAGGAGGCTACATCCAAGACTGGAAATGTGCTTTGCCTTTCATCGCCTCTTCAAGTACTGCCGGGATAGTTGGACCGATTTCTTTCCAACGACTCGTAAATGTGTCGCGAAATGATGATGTGGATTTCTGTCCACCATGTGGCGCTGAAATATGATGTCTTTTGTACATAACACTTGAAATGTGCCTGGGTGGTAGACGGCTGTGAAGGCACGTTCACAAAGTGAAGAACATTTGTTTCATTGGCAGGCATGTGGGGGGGGGGGGCCA
>OMLJ01004637.1:5829-19574 GCA_900302595.1 Gadiculus argenteus | reverse complement strand
TAGAACAACATGATATTATATTAATATGTTATATTGATAGACGGGATGGGGGAAAACAAATTGAATGATGTGAGTACTGCAGCTCTTTGCCTCCGCAACAGCAGTTCACGGTCAGGCTGACTCAATTGATGATACTGGGTGATACTGGGTGATGCTGGATGATACTTGGGGACGGTGGTACTAGGACTAGGGATAGCGAAAATGTAAGATATTCTTGACCGACCACCGAGTCGGTCAAGCATGTCGGTTAAACCGGTTAAAACCGGTTAACCGATCATATTAAAATGTGCTATTTGAAATAACAGCCATTTCGAGCCGCGCCAGCCGCCTGCTATTTCGTAACTCTGCTTCTCTCTCTCCCGTTTGGCCTCCGACTCTCACATACACACACACACACACACACTGCCCTGGCCCCGCCCCTCTCACACACACACACACACACACTCTGCCCCGGCCCCGCACTTCCACTCACGTCACTTTTTAAAAAATCCCCTACAGTGCGAAACATGGAGTACAAATGGCTCCATAGTTTCAAATGGGCCTTTTTTTGTGATCGGCGCGATCACACACGCCGCGTGTGGTGGTGGTGAGTGAGGTCCCCCCCTCCACTGTAAAAGCGTCTTTGAGTGTCTGAAAAGCGCTATATAAATTCAATGAATTTAGTCTTAGTGTTTAGTCTACTGTCCACAATAGGCTCATTTAGAGATTATTCTCCGCCGCTCTGATGCGGGAATAATTAAGACTTGAGGAGAAATTAAACAGTGGGCCGATACGCGGTGTCCGTCCAACTTCCAATAAATCACCTGATCTGATCATCTTTTGTGTGAAGTGAAACCAACACACACACCACAGTCCACTGACCCCCAATTGTTTTTTTGTTTTTTTTAACCGACAAGCGACAAAATTAACCGGTTAACGTTGATACGGTCAACCACCGGTCAAACGGTCGTCTGTTAACATCCCTAATCTCTATCCACTCTAAATTGTCTTAATTGCATAAAATACATCCTCTGCAGACCCTTTTTTTATAGAGGGTCTCAGTATTAGAGGTCCATTGCAACTTTTTATCTATTATTGTCACTAAGTATTTATATTCAGCTGCAATCTCAATATTTTCTCCATTTATAACCATATGCTGGTGGGGGTGGCTCCCAGATCTATAGACAATTATTATTTCCTTTGTTTTCTTTATGGTTAAAAGAAGACAGCTGGGCCTACACCAGTCTGCAAACTGGTCCCCCCCAGGCCCCGTAGTGGGTCTCATCATTATTTTGTATTAACCCCACTATTGCTGTCATCTGCATATTTGTGACATGCTCAGGTGTATTAGTTTTGCACTCATTAGTGTAGAGCACAATGAGCACAATTGAACAATACTGGTGAGATGACGCTGCCCTGTGTTGGTCATAATCGGAGAGGACACGGCTTCATTCACCCTAACACACTGTGCTGTCTGTCAGGAAGGACTCAACCCACTTAATTATGTTAGGATTTACCCCTAACTGCCACAGCCTCTCCATCATAATGTGGGACCTGATGGTGTTGAATGCGGAGGAAAAATCTATAAAAAGAACCCAGGCATATCGTTTGGGCCTATCCAAATGGCAGTAGATATTATGGAGCATATACAGTAGTATATCATCTGTACTCCGCTTATTTCTATAGGCGAACTGTAAAGGGTCGATATTCCATTGCATCTTTTTAAAATATGGTTCAGGTCAATTCTTTCTAGACTCATTATAATTGATGTTAAGACAACTGGGCGATAATCATTTAAAACAGATGGTCTTGCCACCTTAGGTACTGGTACTATAGGCGAGGACTTCCAGGCTAGGAATGTAGTGTGTATCTAGGGACTTTTGAAAAAGCTGGCAAAAAATGAGGCCAAGTCATTTTTGCAGAACCCTTCCCCTTATTTGATCAGGGCGATTTGATAAAAAAAAACTCCACGCACCTCATCTGCTGTTATAGTTGGGAGTACCATGCTGTAGCTGCTGTCTAATGACATCACGCTCTAGGAGAGAGTCTGATGTGTCAAACCGGGCATAAAACACATTAAATTCATTTGCAAATGCTTGATCATCTCCATTTGTATCTATATGCCTTTTCTTCTCTTCCTTCCCTATCATTGTATACTGTACATCCCCTGCCATGCCTGTTTCAAATTATTCCCCCTCACTTTCGCCTCAATCTGCAGTTTATATTTCTGTTTAGTCATTTGTTATGTTTAATCTCCTTTTGAATGGCTTTCATTTTAGACATGTCTCCCTGTTAAAAAGCTCTCCTTTTCCCATGCAGTGCTACTTTTAATTCTTTATTCACCCAAGGTTTGTCATTTGGAAATACCCTAAAAGTTTTATCTGGGATTAAACAGTCCACACAGAACTGAATGTAGTCAGTCACCACTGAACTACTCTTCCAGGTTCTCACTAGTATCTACCAAAATGTCCCACATAGTACAATCAAAACAGCCTCTAAGGCGTTCAACAGACACATTCCATTCTTTGATTGTCTTTATCTCGGGTTTGCTGGACTTGAGCTTTTGTTTTTATACTGCAGGACGAGCTGGATTGCATTGCATCAGAGTCTCAGAGCGGTGGTTTTGGGTAGCCCTTGTAAGCGTCTTTAATATTCCCAAAGCATAGATCGAGTGTCTTCTCCCTCCTTGCCGGGCACTTGACGTATTGATGGTAATTAGGCAGTACGCTTTTGATTGAACATCCATTAAAGTCTCAGAACAAACTTTGGCGCATCAGGGGCGATGTTTTCTAATTTAGCCACTGTCGTATATCCTATTTACCGCCACCCTGGTGTTAGTGCGGGGATGAATACATGCCACAGTGACAAACACCTGTCCAAATTCCCTGGGTAGATAGTATGGTCTTAACCACAGGTATCATAGCTCAATGTCCTCCGAGCAGTAGGAGTCTCTTACTGTATAGTTATTGCACCATCCCTCATTGATATAAACACACACTCCCCCACCCAGTTTTTTGCCGGTTGCCTGTGCGTCACGGTCCAGTCTAATCGGGTCGCTAAACCCTGTGATCATATCAATTGTCTCTTTGAGCCATGTTTTCGCAAAACACAGCAGACAACTTTCCCGATACTGAGAGGTACCTCACAGCATTCCGTAGCGCCGTAAGTTGCTTCACCAAGGAGTGGGTGTTAGCCAAGATGACCGTAGGTAGAGGTGGCTTGCTCCCCTGTACTCTGCAGTGTACTCCTCCGCACCGGCCTCTTTTCCTCCTCGGTTGTGTAGTTTTCCTTGTACACTCCTCAGGCAGATTGATTGGGAAGTCCCTTAGTTGCCAAAGTTGGTCCCGGGTATAACGTAAAGGCCAGGGTACACTACTCCGACGCTGTAATCCGACTCCGACGTTACCACGGAGACCCCTCGAGCCTTCACAGTTCTCCGTCGGGATGTCGGATACGTAATGCAATTCACTGCACGATCGTTCTTATATGTTGATTACAAACCATGTAAATAGTGAAACTTCCAAAGTTTTTCAAATCTTATTTGGTGTTTTATTAGTCCTTAATGTGCAAAGTAGACAAAGTAAATAAGGTGCAAAGTCAAACCAGGGAAAGTGATTTTGTTAGAGGATCAATCACAGCCCTTGCCGCCTTTGTTTTCCCTCGACGGAGTGACGGACACTGACGGAGAGGCTCTCCGTGGGCTCTCAGTTGACGTAGAGGGATCGCTAAGACGATTAACAAAAGCATAGCTGAGCGCATCTTGTCTTCTGTCGGACCACACTATAACAACATAGTTTGGGGTTTGTGTGATGAAAACACTTAGAAACAAACTATAAACAAACAAACATTTCAGACGTGCTGCAGGCACTCGTCGCCGCAGTGCCAGAGGTTCGAGTACCATATAAGGAATGAACTGGCTTTTAAAAATAAACATCTGCCTGCCTCTATGGGAATTTAACATAGGGGTGTCTGTACTTTTGCCTGTATTTTAATGGAGAACATTTATTTATTTACGATACATTATTAATTCACAAAGAAAATTGGTGTCCTTAATGGTCAGATTTTTCCTCATGTTTAATTAAGGCATTAAGATAATTTCCAAAGTATTATTTTTTTATTCCTCTTTTTAGTCAACTTTAGCATAGGTGCCTAAACGTATGCCAACACTGTATGCAGTCGAGCACAGTGACGAGCTATCGATGGACACAAAAAGCCTCACTGGCCGTGCACTCGCTACATCTACTCACGCCTCTCCTTCCCCCTCCTCCCCCCAGGCGAGTCTCCAGTGCCTCCCCCATCCACAGTGTCGTCCTCGGCCCTCTCTGCGTCCTCCGTGAACCCTCCTCCCCAGCCCAAGCAAGGGAACTCCTCGCAACAGGACCGCAAGGTGCCCCCGCCCATCGGCACGGAGCGGCTGGCCCGGATCAGGCAGACGGGCTCGGTCAACACTCCCCTGCTCACCACCAGCTACACGGCATCCGTGGGACAGGGCGGCATCTGGTCCTTCGGTGTGGGAAGCGCTTCAGGTGAGAGAAGGAGCTTGACTGATGTTGATGCTTAGAGCCGTGGTTCCCAACTTGTGGGCCCTCTAGTGGACCGCTGAGGTATTGCAGGTGAGCCGTGGGAGGCTTTTCAATTGAAATACAAATAATTACTAAAAGGGATTGAATGATTCAAGAAGAAAAATACCCAAGGATATTTACATTAAAATAAATTAAATTTAATTAATTTCCTCCAATCAGTAGCCTATACGAAATCGGTATTTCTGCTGCTGATATTCCAAAACATTTGGCGGGGTTGGATTATGGGTTATGCTAAACCTTATCATGGAGCAGTGGTTGTTAGGTGGAAAAATATAAAGTAAAGTAGTTAACAACATTGAATCAGAAGAACATAGTGTGCCAGCAAAGAAAAAAACTTGTCTTGGAAGATTTTCAGAATTTAATTTGGGCGTCAGCAGTCAAAAGGTTGGGAACCTCTGTCTTAAAGTATTACTTAAAGAGTCGATTGGGTTTACCAAGGCGTGAGTTACTTTAATTTTGAAATGTATACATTTGCTGGACTTTAATATACTCTCGATGTCCTTGGCTGTTTTACCAAACTTGGTCCGTCATCAATATGCCTAAAATTCCTTTTGTGCCCTTCAAAAGACTTTGAGGTTGATTGAAGCTGACAATGTGCATTCCCTCTCACAGAGGCCATGTCTGGCTGGTCCCAGCCCCTCATGAGCAGCCACATGATGCACCCCCAGCTGCAGGCTGAGCAGTCAGCCTTCTCCCAGCACCAGCCCATGGAGCAGGATGACACTGGCATTGCAAACCCTGCCAACAGCTACCACCAGCCCCAGCACATAGCCAACAGCTACATGGACTTCCCAAAGGTAACCGTTGTACACGCAACCATCAGAACGAAACTCCACATTATATCACAATGGAATGTATTGGTTATTCATTACCCTTTTTACTGATGTGATACGTTAGGGAATGCCCATGTCGATGTATGGAGGAACCATGCTGCCACCCCATCCACCGATGGCTGAGGGGCCGGGGGGACCCATGTACAATGGACTGCACGCCGGTGACCCGGCATGGAGCCCCATTATCAAAGTGGTCCCAAACAACGCAGACAACTCCGACCAACAACAGGTAAAGGCCCCTTTTTATGCTTTGTTAACAAAGCTTGTGTTTTATTACTGCAGTGAGTCACTGGGTCTATTTAATTATGTTTATGATCATCGCCATGACATTCTCTTGCTCTCTCTCTCTCTCTCTCTCTATGCAGGTGTGGCCCGGTACCTGGGCACCTCACGTGGGCAACGTGCACCTGAACCACGTCAATTAAGATGGGGTGTCGACAGCAATCAAATGCACAAAAGCATGATCCACAGTGCAAAACATGAAATTCTGAACTGACAAAAAAAAGATCGACTAAGACAAATATAAAATAAAAAATACGATTTTGCAAGAGATGTTAACTTTAGTAGACGAGAGAGTGCAGAGCAGTGGCTGGTGGATTGGAGGAGTTAGTTCTTGACACCATTCTTTGATGTGCCTATCTCGAATAAGAAAAATATAACATGTTGGCGCGAGGGCCGTTAACAGGGGGTCCCGACGATGTCTGCAAACAAAACATGCGTGATCACTTGTTCAACAGGATCCATTCTCTGCGTAGTTTAGCGATTTTGACTTAAAACCCACATTACACCATTCTCTGGCTGCAGAGGGGCTCAACGTGACGTACCTATTTAAACTCAGCCCAGAACTAGATGATGATTACCTAAAGAGCGAAAGAAATCAGAACCTTTTAGAGTGGTAAAAACATGTATAATTGTTTACATACTAAAAAGGGTTAAAATGAGAGTAAATTTCATGTCGTATAGTGGCTCTACTTTATGTAGCCTGTATTAATGTGAAATATTTACCTTAATATTCAATAAAAAGATTGAAAAGTAATCATGTGTTCTCTTTTATTCAAATGTGGGGGTGCCTTTTTTTTATTGAACGAATCTGATAAATGAAATATAAATCTTGGTTGTTTTTTTTTGGTAAGATTTGAACAACCGTTTAGGTTTTCAATTCCGATATATTTACAAGTCCTGTCATGACGGCAAAGGTGTTATGCTTGTGTTTATGTAAAATCTATTGAAGTGATACTTACTCCACTGCACCAGACAAACAAAATGCTTTTATATATTAAATAATATTCGGTCTACTGTCACTCATCTAGTGCAATTAATATTTGCGCACACAAACTGATTGGATATCTATAGATGGATGGTAAAGTAGTGTAGTATACTGTTGTCAGCTCCCAGGATGGAGGAATGTGATTGAGAGCAAGCCCTTCAGTCAGTTGACCCCTGAGCCAATCTGGTTACACCAAACCAAAAAATCTGCAATACTTATTTACCAATGAGTGGCCAGTTCTTCATCGAGTACAGCCAACCCGTGGCACAAACAAGCACATGGTGGATCTGAGATAATTACTTTGTTGGCAAGGACTACAAGGAAGTGACCTCAATAGTCGACCGCGTCATGGCTGAAAATCTTGTTGCACTAGACTGCTGGTTCTAAACTCACCAGGGAAAATTCCCTGTCCAGACACTGGCAAATACAGTCTGGGTCAACAGATAAACTTGACAATTCTCTGCAAGGAGAGACTGCATGAGCTAGTGGCCGGTGCCTTGTTTGTGGACCTGGGGTCTGTACTGGTGTCCTACTTCCCTGACAGCCAGGATAGGGAGATTCCAACTCAGTAAACTGTATTGATAACAGTAACTCCATCACATGATGAAAATATTGACTTAAAGGGTACATGCACCAACATGTGTATATATAAGCCGCTCCAACATTAGCATGCACAAAGGGGTGGATAAATAGACCCAGCTAATTTCAAATGTATTTAATAATTGAAAGGGTCCAGCTGGGCATGGAGCTTCACTGGCCCCTAAAAAAGGGGCTGAGGGAGGCCCTGCCCTGCTTGTAGTTTACAAGGGAGGGCTTCATGGCGGAGGATCCCAACGTCACCCTTCTGGCCTGTTCCCTCCTAGCCACTGAGGTGCTGAACCTGCTGAAGCCCTATGAGCGTCGCTGACGACGTTGTGATAATATGAATAACCTTTATTCATGTATGACTTTAATAACAGTTGCTGAATGTTAATTTGCTGAGTGCTTACAAATAAAAAAAAACATCTAACAAACAGAATAACAGCGTAAAAGAGATAACATCCCTGTGAGGAGAGAGCACTCCTATGTGAAGGTCGACCATCTCAGACTCTGGTGTGATGAAGATAACCGACGAACATATCACACAGGCCACGAAATTATGTTTCAGCCCCTGAATCCCCCCCCCACACACATAGGCCTACTATTAAATGATGAATGATGAATTATATAATTCATTAAATAAATAAATAATTATCTATGAATTATAGAACAACAGGGTGCCCTACATATTAAGTAAGGATTGTTATTCCTGTTAAAATAAAAGTAGTTTTCAGTCAATAATAGTAGTTTTCAGTCAATGGAGAACGGTTCTATTTTTTTATTGCCACCTGTTTAATCGATTCATAACATGGACACCCATAACATCGATTTTTTACGGGATTTATTTTATCTGTCTCTGCTTGTGCATTTAGTTTTTGCCGTACAAGTGATACATATATATATCTATGAATAAAAACACAAGTGATCGCGCATTATTGAACCATTTTTCTATTTCCATTCGGGTCGTGGGAACATAGTACGTCACATCCGGAAACATCTAGGACAGTCATGGCGGCTGCGTCTGCTCCCGCGGCGGTGGTCGTCAACGCACCAATAACAGAACCATCGGGGGCGATGCCCTTTGATTTCACCAAGCCTCCGGCTATTGAAGGGTTCACGCCAGTGTCGAGGCGCAATGATGAGAATTTCAAGGAAAAACTGCTCCGAAAAACTCAAGAAAACCCATTCGTCCCCATAGGTGAGTTGCAGGTGACAACACGAGCGCAGAGTAGACTGCAGCTCATGCAAGTAGAGTACAATATACAATATATACAGAACAGCATATTCTGGTAACTGGTAACCACATTACGTGGATGCATATGTTTGTATATTCTGTGGTAGTGTGTATGGGTTGAAATTAATTGTGCTGTTATGTCATGTTATGTCATCTCAAAGTGACATTGACTTTTCTTTGTAACATAAGTAACCTGGTGTCTGCTTCTATCCCAGGTTGTCTTGGAACAGCCGCAGCCCTGACGTATGGACTCCGTTCTTTTTATCAAGGCAAAACCAGGCAGTCCCAGCTGTTGATGAGAGGGCGAATCGCTGCTCAAGGCTTTACTGTAGTTGCCCTAATATTCGGAGCAGTTGCAACTCAGCTGAAACGCAAGCAATGAAGGGAAGACTGTATGCCAAGGCCTATGCATATAGAGATCCAAGTTAATTCTATCATTATAAACAGATGTAAATAGAATCTACTGATACATGAATCTTGTTGAAAATAAACCAAATGGTCTGACGACTTCAATCCTTCACAATTGGTTTTTTTTAATTCTACATTTGGAACAGAAATCTCTGCAATAGAATTGTCTTCATTCCATTATCAGTTTCAGGAAATATTAATTAACAGCTCTTAGGTTTTCTGTAAGAGCACTTTATAGAATGCAACACAATTAAGAGCAGCGTGGGGTTTGACTTAGTAAATGAAACGTCAAATGTGATTTGTCATTTTTATTCTTTCCAGTTCCCTTAAAATAGTTTTTCCCCTCAGTATTCATAATGGCCATATAGGCAACATGTGAAACACGACTACATAGGCTGTTCTACTGAAATAAACATTTACATTGCTCTTAAAATTACATTTGAACTTACTGGTGGACAAAACATTTTCAATTAAGTTGATTGAATCAAATGAAAAACCCTAATGCAAATTAATGTTGAAGATTGCATACATTTGGTTGTGAAAACCATTTCTGCATTTCTAATCAAATATTAACATGTTTTTGACAAAAAAAAAGGTAACAGTAGCAGGTCAGAATTAAAAAAGGCCACATGCTTGGATCCCTTACATTTCTAGAGATTTGAAACATAATTATGGAATCCAGACAGCAAATTAGAACATAGCATGTTATGTTTTTGTCTTTCACAACAGGCAGAGCTGGTTACAATCTATTTCCTGTTTGGTTGACTTCAACTCAATAGAAAATTAAGTAATTGACCTAAAATGCTAATTTATAAAAAAAGAACCACGGCACATCAAAATTGGCAAAAGCATGCAGTCAATTAACATAGTAACTTTGTTAAATGCAAGGGAAAAGTAAAAGGATAACTTTATACAGTAACAATATTTACTTCAGTATAGCTATGGTAAGCTAAAGGATGACCACCCAAATTGAGCAGACTTCTATCTTCTCTCCCATTCCAGCGAGGTGCCGTTCATCAACAATTTTGTAACACACTGGTCTGCTTTTCAAAATGTTATAAATATCAGGAAAACGTCTTAAAAGTTATGAAGGATATACAATTTGTGTGATGCTAACTCAATAATAAAAAAAATGCGAAAATCAAAAAGGCATTGTTAAATGGATGAAATTAGTGCACTAGCGAACGAGTGGCGTCTGTTTGAGGGAGATGAGGACCGAGCGCATTCGAGACACGTCCTTCGCCTGCTTGTTGGTCTTAGGGTTGAAGTCACAGAGACGGGCCACCCGCTCCCACTCGGTCCCTAGGGCTCCGGTGTCTCCTCCGTCACTTTCCGCCATCAGAGCCTCCTCTGAGGCTCTGCCAGACAGACGGAAACAGGAAAAATATGTAAGTGACGGCTAATGATAAGAAACGAATTAGAAGTGGAACACATGGAACCAGTACACCTTATGACAGTCATCTCATGCAATTCTTGCAACAACAAAAAAAGAAACCCCATTGGCTCAAAATTATTTTGATGATGCTTTAAGACCATTCATGACAGTAAATGCAGTAAAACATGTTTGTTGACATGCATCCGGTGAACAAGGGAACTAGTTCTAGTAACTAAATAGGTTTTTGGTTCTCATACAACAAAAAAAACAAAACAGGAATTTCTAAACCTACACAAAGCCTATAACTTCAGCGTTGGGCTGTTTGTAGAAAGCCTTGTCGGCAATCCTAGTGCGTAGGCAAGGCAGAGAAAGCAGAAGGAAAAGGAGACAGGAAAACAGTGTAAGTGTAGGTAAACAAACAACAAAGGCAATTAAGGGCAAGCTTGAAGGTTATTTTAAGGAAATTAGAGAACCCTCACTAATGAGATGAGTGTAGAAGCACATGATGCAGAACAGTGTCCTGGCTGTGGTTTAGAGGGCAGGAAGGTGTATATACAAAAGGTGTTAATCCTGCTATATGTCGTATGGGTATGCATGCATCTTTCCAAATATGTTTAGCAATGACAATATCTATAATGGATGACCCCTAAAGACCGCTACATTGGATTACATTGTATTGTGAAAGGTGGAAATTAAAGGTTTCCATTCACTGTAATCATGCACTCCTCTATGGTCCCTCTCAGCCAAAGGCCTTCCTGTTTGTGATCCTGCTCATGTTGGTTGTGTAAACATCAGCCTAGTAAGATCTCATCGTGGTATTTCTCTCAGTGCTTAGAATGGTAGCAGTGGAAACTGGTTTCGGCTAGATGCAAAGTGATACCGTGCCAGACTTGGGCAGAGTCTGTTGGAAAGTTTGAGGAAAAGGAGAGGTTAGCTTAATGTGCAGAAAGAATTGAGAATGTGAAAATGTTCAAAAAAAACAAAAAACAAACACATAAAAGACCCAATATATCACAGAAAAGAGAAAAGAGAGTGAAGACAACCGCAAACCAATGATAGGATTTGGTCTGAGAAAAAAAATCACATTGCACACAATATTGAATCATGATCTCATTAACCTTTCGATATCACCATTGACAGGTATCCAATTCATTCGACCTCCCACCTGTCAGACGAGCAAGACCCATGAGGCCCTCACTTACCTGTTGTTCGCCTTGTTCTTCTCCATCTGCTCGTTCTGGTGCACGTGCCACTCCTCCAACTCCTTCTTGGCCTTCTCCTTCCACTCTGCCTCGGCCGTCTTCGAGGCTGAGTCTTATCGGAGAGCAAGAGCAAGAGACCAACGTTATCAGGGCTGCTGCTGTGTATGTCTACAAGTGGGTGTGAGACCGGTCCGTATCCAATATTGACTGCGATGTAAAAATATCAGCAGTGCTGCTGCGTGTGTTCTTTACCGAGCTCTTCGAGGCGGTCCTTCTGTTCCTCCCTCCACTTGCGTAGGCTTTCCGGTTCCTGCCTCAGCTGATCCACCTGGGCGATGGCTGCATAGCTGTCAGTGGGGCCATTGGACTCCTGCTAGGGAGGTGCGGGGAAATGTCATGTACTCTTCTGCATCGTCAGCAATCAATCACTCCTTAGAGAATCAATTGAGCACTGACTTGCATATTTGAGCGCTATAATAAGCACTATTGTATTGAGAGAATGGAATTAATTATGTAAACACATTTTAACATCGACATCTTGTGAGGAAATGGAAAAGCAGGTTGTAATTCTATATATTTGTTCAACTTACCGGGAACATATCCCCGTTGACAATGGCAGGTTCCTCTCCAAAACCGTCTAAAAGATAGAAGCAAGCGAAGAGCCGATTCACAATCCAGGTTGTTTGCAGGTAATAACAAGTTCCTCCACTGTCACTTTGACAGGAGGTGCATTTCCTTTGGGGACCAAAAAAAAAAAGTGGATGCACCTGTTTGGTCACTGATGACGTCACATGGCTAATGCCTCCCCCTGAAAACAGGCTTTATTCTACCCGGAAGAGAAACCATTTATCAAGAATTATGTCTCAACCATTCGTGCTTATTGCATCCAACACAATTTGCAGAGACGTGCACACAGCGGGTCGGGATCTACCAACAATGGGGGCATGAGTGTCAAACTAGGTCGCCGCTAGCAAGCGAGCAAGCTAACGTGCTAACACGTATCACCTCAAGCCGCTACCATCTGCTAGTGTCGTCTAAATAACGTTATTTACCGCATAACAACACGGTGAACCACAACCTCAACGCATCCATGTGACTACCACAACCACGCCAATTCAACCCAACCCATCGGTAGTTTTAGCAGTCAGTCGGGGCTTCCTAAAGCTAACTCGGGAGCTAGCGCTAAGGCTCCACAGCACGGACCGTAGAGCGGCTCCTGGGGAGGCGGCTGCTGCTGCTGCCCGCCGCCGTCGGTCCCCTCCAGGGCTCCGAAGCCATCGTCGTCGTTCTCGATCACCGCGATCTCGTTCTCCTGCTGCGCCAGGAACGCGGCGGCGGGATCCTCCTCAGTGGCGTGCACTCCGTTGTCAGCCATCTTTTCCAACACACACACAAGTGAAGTTTGTCGTCCCGGTAGGACAGCAGCAGCAGCAGCAGCGAGGCGCGGTGAGCACAGCGCGATCCCACGGACTGCTGAAGGACTAAGAAGTGCACACACACACACACGCACACAATTGTAATTAAAAAAAATAAGTGTGTGCGTATATATATTCACTAGATGCTAGACACAAATGGTGTGGACTTTGAAGAGGTGTGCAGATTGGTATGTGATAAAGCCACCACCGTCTGGTATGGTCTATATTGGGTTATAATCCTGAGTGATGATTCATGATTTCTTCACTCGTCCAACCAGTCTGGAGTCAAGTGATGGAGCAGGACGCCCCCTCCGCCCACTGTCTCCATCTGCTGGTGGAAAGAGGTCAACGCACCCACTCATGAAGGACACTGATTTATACTATGTCAATAGTTGTTGTATTTTTTTGGCAGAAGTCATATTTGGAATTATATGTAAAAAAAAATATTAGGCCTACATGATTTTTTTTTTTAAACTTCAGTAAGGTTAGTGGAGATATCCGTGGCAACATTGTTTCCTATGTAGGCCTCTTACATTTTCCTCGCATTTCATCTCATTAAACACACAGAATATGTTTTGTAAAAGCACTATACTAATGTGCGGTACTATATTCTCAAGTCCACTCAAAACTGAATTATACACGTATATAATGTTATCACCATTACCTCTCATTGAGACAACCACCGCCTGTGAACGGCTCCTTGCTTGTCATTATATGTTATGTTTCCTTGTGTTCATCCATACACGCACAACATACTTACGCAGAACGAGTGGGCATTGCAGACACGGCCCATGTGACCCGCTGACGTTACCGTCGGCTCGTTACTAAAGGGAATTTCAGGGAATGAACGCGGCTGCGAGGAGCCGGGTT
>OMLJ01004465.1:7226-24315 GCA_900302595.1 Gadiculus argenteus | reverse complement strand
GTCTTTACATTCCATCACAAACCCCCCACTCCTTTGCCCCTCCCCCTTCTCCTCCACGCAATGTCGGGAACAGCGCCCTCCCTTCCCCTAGAGGACATTTCAAGTAGTACTGATTGACTGTTGCTGACACAGCTGTGGAAATTAGTCACAATTTCTTTTATAAAGAAGAAAGGAATCAAAATAATAATAAAATGGAGTTCATCAATGAAGGAAAGTCGACGGTTGTTTAATCAACTTTCAATCCTGCTTTTTGAAATGACGCGTGGATAAAATCTTTTTAGTTTTCTCTTGACGTTTGTGTAGACTTGGGTGATCCAACAAGCAGAGAAGCCTTTTTTTAAATTGGTCTTTGGACGGTGACAGCCAGCTCAGCTAATGGATTGTGGCTCCCATTGATGCAAATTACTTTTAATGGTGGCACACAAGCATCTCTTGTCTTTTCTTATCGGCGGACCTGTGGGGATTCGGCATGTGGTGGACTGAACATAATTTCCTTTTTGTTATTTCAAATAAAAATGTTCAATTTTACTCGTCTTTAATCGTGTCTCCTTGTGAAATGAATACTTGGTTAAGGTTTGTCAAAGGTCAGGAATGGCACGATTCATGTTTAAAAAGTGTTGCAGTCACTAGATTTGAAGTGACTGTCCTACACAGTGGAAATGTCTTTAGTTAATGAGGTTAATCCCTGACCAACTGAATAGGTGCTTTCCACAGAGAAGAAACCGGTGATTCTCAGAACTTTGCTACTTATGAACCAGGGATTTTTTTTATGTGTGGCTTACCAATTTGGTATGGTTTAGTTATCCATCTGAATGCTAGTGTTGACAATGGTAGTTCAACCTTTTCTTGAAACTCATTGCAATATCTTTCAATAAGTAGGAAATCTGTAATTTAACGCTATTTCAATCAGGATAGACTCGTATAACACAATTGATCAAAAGACAATTTATTCAATGAACAATTTATTAAACATACAGTACACTGCTTTTAAACATCCTTATATTTATCAATTGAGAATGTAATTAAAATATATATTATTGCATACATGTCCAAGGTTAATACATATGTTGCCATTACATGATTCATATATTTGATTCTAAATGAATGGTTTTAAGCAGATCCCAGATAATCAATCATACAAATATATGTATAACGTGAAGACGGCTACACTGCTAATGAAAGGGTTTGCAAATCGAAAATAAGTCCCAGTTTTTCTGGTCTATACTGTAATGTTGATCTGAACAACGGTAAAATAAAATAAAATAAAAAGGGTGTAAAATGTACACTTAATGTGTATGTATGTATATACAGTATATGTACAGTAGTTATAGTATCCATAATGTGTGTGTGTGTGTGTGTGTGTTACAATTGCAACAGGTCACACAGGGTCACCGTGTCACCCTTTCTGAAAAACTTGGGTGAATGTGGACTGGAAGGTGTGGATGGTGTGCCTGTGTGTTTGAGGCGGATCCTGCTTCTTTGTCGCAGACCTCTGCTGTGACTCTATAGAAGGACACAGTGCCAGCACAGCAGTCTACATACACCCCTACTCTGCTGGTGGGGAGACGGGGGAGACGTATGTCTGTTCTGCTGTTGTTGCAGCAGGCAATGTAATGATCAGCGTAACATTTCAGACACCAGGACTTATCCTGCCCTCGGAGATAGGAGGGCAGGATTTCTACTTATGTCTCTGTACGCAACACCTATACAAGCGTCGCCTTGCACCTCTACCTCCCAGTAACAGCGGCCAGTCAGGCCCTCCCTGCACAACACCTGTGGAAAGAAGTCAAATCTCTCTGGGTGATCAGGATACGAATGCGCTTCTTCAACCAGCATCACTCTGTTGTTGCCCTCTGACAGGGGGGGATATGTGTGCACTGTGTTTGGGTCCAGTGTGAGTGCACATGCATCTATCAGAGGTTAGGTACACCGTCAACAGGAATATCAGGTGACAACCGTTCAGAATTCCCCGGAATAAACTAACCCGAAAAGGAAATGATTAACTTTAGGATACATAGCCTACAAAAAAATGAAACTAAGACACAAGGACTGCAAAATATATTGATTGTTTAATAGACAGTAAATTAATAATTACAATAGTGAATTGACAATTTAAGAGGACATTGAAAAAATAAAAATATATTTATTTTCATTGGCTCATTTTCATGTTATTTCAGATGATTCTACTTAGGTAAAGCACACGCACTGACCATGTATTGCATTTCAAACATGTGGAATATATTAATGGACTATTAATATATCGGATTCATTGCACAACAAATTAATTTGTTTCATAGCATAGCGTACACCGCAAATCTCACGACATATACATCACGGACAACACACATACATGTATCAGAATTGAATATCGAGACACATGTTAGCACTGATACAGAACCACTGGAAAATAAGCCATGGTCGACCCAATGTTATGGAATTATCCTGGCCAGTGTGCGATTGTGAGTGAAAACATCCATAGCCAAAACGTGTGTGTGTGAGTGTGAGTGTGTGTGAGTCTGTCAATGGTTGTAGGTACATTTTTATTTACACCTAAAGGTGGGTGTAACAGCAGCGTTGCTCTGAGCAAAATCGAATTAAAAACCTAAATAAAGACATGGCCTCAGATTGTTCTCCGTTCTGCTCCAATGCCGCACAACAGTGACTCAAAGACCAGACTCAGTGGGGACCAGACGATGGTGTAAGGCAAAGGTTGTCAGATGAAGATGGGGGTATTTCTAAAAGGTGAAGACTCCAAAGACAAGAGATTGAATAAAGCAGGAACACGGCGACACCGTCAGCGCATGTGGGAGCGAGATGTATCAATTACACGAGAGTAAATGTGCTCTTTTTCGTTTCCTGTTCTATTTTCTTATGATCGATTACGTAATAAATCCGCCATCCCATTCTGGTCTGTTGTGTAAAGCTATCCGGGATGCTTGTTGTCCAAGCATAGTGATCAGAAGACAGCCAAAGAGGTGGTTTTGTGAAGAGTTCAAATGCAGCGTCCCGGGCAATATACTTAAGGCTTATGTTAGGCTTTCACCAACACTAGAGATGGCTGTGGATAGCAAAATCAAGGTTCTCTGCTCCGCTTGGGAGACACGTCACTAACAAGGAAGGCAAAAATAAGTCCATCTAGTATAGCAACTCCAGAAGAAGACCGAGGTCAATATAGATAGAATTAAACTCGAAGGATAATAGCTTTGTGTGTGACAGTTTGTGTATAAGAAGGGGATATTAACATCCACAAGGGTAGGACGTGAACGCTGGCGTGGAAGCCTCCTTTCTGGTGAAAGGTTGAAGAACCGCCAGACTGCAACCACCGCCTTCAAACACATCTCCAGCCATGCAGAAATAGGCCAACCGTAGGCTGTCGTGACCACCCGCCAGAGACGCCCGCAAAATGAAACGCTGAAAGGAATTATGTCTATGGCGATGTGTTGCAAATGGAAAGTTCTGGAGGCAAATTGATTCAGAACGTGCAGGCAAACTAAAAGCCACTCTCATGACACGAACACTTGAGAAATCAAAGGGTTATGTGGCTGAATATCTTCACTGTAACTTCATCGTTGTATTCATTGTGCTATTCATGAGGGATCTTTGCCCTAGCCATAACCGTTTGACTTGTAACCTCAGACAATGCTCAAGTGTTGATTGGTTAGTTAGTAAGAAGCTGAAAGGCAAGTTAAGGTCTGTATCTGAAACCGTGTGGATCTCGTGAAACTATAGAATTAACGTTTAAGGGGGTCTCAAATTGGGGGGGGGTCAGCCCCTGGCCGGTGACCAGGCTAACCTCAACCGGCTGGAAAAGACCCCCACTTCTTAATCTATGATCAACTCTCAGATATCGGACCTCTGTTGACTTCTTGTTTGCATAGAAGCTAGATCTCCAAAAGAATGCAGTTAAATATAGTTGTTGTAGGACAAAACTATGAACATAACAAAGTTTATGAGAAGGGGACTGGGTAAGGATTGGTTGGTTGCCATCGTTGGTTGCGATTGTACAATGGCCAGAAATGTGACGGCTTTATCCGGATCGTCAAGACAACTGGTGTGAGACGATTTTATGTAATGATGGCTTGGAGGAACGTGATCAGTCTAAATTAGTGATCTGCACATTATGTCGCAATATATATCGAAAATGAGTTCTTAAACCTGCACTTTGTAAATTTGTCTAATAGAAATAAATAAATAAATGTATATTAGAATATCTGCACTAGAACGTTTCTCAAGAGTAAATCACGCCCCCATCCACAAGTCAATCCATCTATCTCTAAACGGCTTTATTCAGGTCCACTCTTTGCCCGCCCAGGCATAGCTCTCGCTCTCTCTCTCTCTCTCTCTCTCTCTCTCTCTCTCTCTCTCTCTCTCTCTCTCTCTATAATAGCTCTGCTAAAACTGAACAAAAATAACTGAATCATTTGGTAACGTTATCCCTGAACACATAGCTCAATCTAAGGCAAAAGAATCAATGTCCTGAAGCGGTTTTCTTTTAACAAGGTCCCATTCACCGAGTGAAGCCAACCAAAAAAGCCAACCAAAAAAAACAGCTTCATGACTACTGCGGAATACTCAGTGGTGGTAACAAATCTTCCTGTGGCGTCTGTGTTTCTGTCTTCCCTCTTAGAGTACATGAGTATAATGTGATTGTGTCACTAGAACCTCTTTTTTTGTCACAACTTGGCACACACGATGATGAGAGCACAGAGTAGTGAGTGGGGAAGGCATGCGTCGTCACTTGTTTTCTATGAGCGCCTGGACTTTGTACACCAGGTCCCGAGCCAGAGACAGGACCTGGGGAACGTTGTGGTGCTCGGCCATCTCTGAGGAGGAGAAAAACAATTCAACGTTATATCAAATACATCAGAACATGTTGATGTGTTAGTTCCTATTTTGCACATAGTCTGTAGTCTCTAACAAACTCTGTAGGTGGAGGAGAAGGAAAAGCTTTGAACTACACACTTTTTCCATCTAGTCTCCACTGGGTTTTTGGATTGTCGGTGCCGTTAAAGTAGCGTTCAAAACGTGAAGCAGCTTTTCCTTCTCCTCCACCTACAGAGTTTGTTATGTACCATCATTCATAAACCCATTCATGTTATTTCACATAGACATTAGACTCAGGGAGGCGGAGCCTCGGAGGCAGGGCTTATTCTTCAGAGGTCTATTAGGGTGGATGTGTGGTATCATCATAACCACATCTTAAGAATCTGGTGTGATTTGCTTTGACCGTAGCTTTAATCTCCCAACACGTTTGGTACGATGGGCAGCCTTACCGTTGAAGAACTTGATGATGTCGGTGAAGTCCATGTTGTTCTCCAGGATGATGTCTCGGTACATCTCCACCATCGCCAGGGCGATGAAGAGGACAAAGTGGTCAGAGGACGTGTACTTTGCCGCCCAGATGGTTTCCCACACGGAAAACACGTCATCGTACACCATTTCTGCAACAAAAAACAACACAATGCACTGCAGTAAGAATATTTATATTTGAATAATAAATTCCAAAAAACTGTAGTAATTAGTAAAAATATATATTTTCTATTGAAATATTTTTATGAATACAATCTTTTAAATCTGTAATTTTTTCAAGGATTAGTTTCTTAAGAATAAAACATGCCCATACATCCTGGGAATTTTGCCTATAAATCTTTATTCTGGCTTACCTTTCCTTATTAAACAGCACTTCAAACTAAATGATTAAAAGGTCTTATTTTGCCGTTTCCAGTCTCAGTGCTTGGTACTGGGTGTTCACCTCGTTTAAAGTCCAGCAGGAACCACCGGTAACAGAAGTAGAAGTGAGTGTAGTCTCCGTTCTGCTGCATCAGCTCAAACAGCTCAGAATCCAGGATCTGAACCGCAACAGAGGTCATAGAGAGGTCATCAAGATGTGTGTGCGTGTGCGTGTGCGTGTACGTGTGTGTGTGTGTGTGTGTGTGTGTGTGTGTGTGTGTGTATGTGTGTGTATCAGTCAGACCTGGATGAGGGAGCGCATGTTGGCGAAGTGAGAGTCCATGGCTCCGCCGTGGGGGAAGTTCTGGTTCATCCTCTTCATGAGCTCCGAGAAGCAGCTGAACGTCAACACCTCTGTGGAACCGCACAACATACACCTTCAGCTGAGTGTGTGTGTGTGTGTGTGTGTGTGTGTGTGTGTGTGTGTGTGTGTGTGTGTGTGTGCGCGTGCCAGTGTGTGATTGTGAGCGCATGAGTGTGCATGCATGCGTGAGTGAGTGAGTGAGTGTGTGAGTGTGTGAGTGTGTGAGTGTGTGAGTGTGTGTGTCTACGGTGAACATGATAGATGTTCACCGTAGAAATTACTCCTATAGAATAATTTCTTTACTGACCATCGTCCAGAATGACCAGCAGCGGAGCCAGCAGGTCACACATCCCCTGGACATAGCCAATGTCCAAATGCTTCCAAACATAACTGTGGACACAAAGTCATATTGATATTTCTATGTTTTCACTGACTTTAAATACACACCAAAATTGTGACATGGGGTCCGTTTTTAACGTATATCCCATTTAATCCCCATTAAAAGCCAGGCTAGTAACAATGCTTAAAGGTGACATACTGTATTATACCACCAGGTGTGAAAACCTGCCTCTTCTGACATCACAGGTGGGCGTGTCCACCTAGATGTGTGCTGGATAGATCAGTCTACCAGTGATTAGCCAACCGGCTAATCACACTCTCACCTGGTAGTACAATAGATCACCTTTAACAGGTTCTTATGGGTGGATACATCTACAAACAAGCCACTAATTGGTACAGTCCTGAGTGGACTGAACCAACTAGTAGACTCATTTACCCAGCATGCTCCAAAATAGAAAAGGTGCCAGTGCTAGACAAGATGCTAAGATGCAAAACGCTGACAGTTGACAAACAAGTACTTCAGCACTTCAAGTCCAAAATTGACGTTTATGTCTATTTCTCACCTGCACATGATGTTGCGTAGCTTCTCCAGGTTGGCGGGGGTGAAGTACCAGTTCGTCCGATCGCAACGCCTCACGTCCTTGTCGATGCGATGCAAGTTCAGCAGGTACATGTCCAGCTGCTCCTGCTGCAAAAGAGTGGAACCCAACTCACTCGACTGACAAGACGGCGTGTGTAGTGTTGTTGTTGTTGCTGTTGTCGTCGTCGCAGCTTACCGTGTAGGCACTTTCCCCACCCGACGAGAGCGGACAGTCGCCGGAGCCTTCCGGACAGACGGCCGACGCCTCCTCCACCGCCGCTTGTCTCGTGGGCAGGCTCTCCATCTGCGGTCCCTCCTCCTCCTCGTCCTCCTCGTCCTCAGAGAGGCCGGCGTCCGTCCCCTCGGGGCTGGTGCTGGCTCCGTTGTCCGCGCGTTCCGCCGGGACCCTCTCGCTCGCCGGTCCGTCCAGCAGCCTCATCCGGATGCGGGACAGCGGCGGGGCGGCCAGGCTCATCAGAGTCCCCGGCCGTCCGTGGTCCTCGGAGCTCACGCAGGTGATCCCCGTGGGGATGTCCTCCATCTCCAGGGCCGAGGGGGAGTCGTCGGAGTCGGCCGTGTCCGAGGACTGCTTGCAGTGGGACGAGAGCGACAGGCTCCCCCTGGACGCCGCCGACTGCAGGGCGCTCAGCAGCACCTGCCGCACCGGGGAGTCGGAGCCCGGCCGGCCGCACAGGAGCTCCCCGGGTTTGTCCTTCTTGGGCTCCGACAGCTCGGAGATGTCCGCGTCGGTGTCCTCCCCCTCCGGCTCGTTGGTCGGGATCACCCCGTCGGCCGGCAGAGGGGATTTGTCGGGATCCTCCTCCCCGGTGGCGGCGATGTCCGGGTTTGATTCCCCCGTTCGGCGGAGACACAGCGGCATCAGCGGCAGGTCTTTGCCCGTTTGTGCTTTGAGGGCCAGGGACTGTCCCAGCAGGGGGGCCTGGAAGTACTGGTTGTGCACCTCCTTCTCCAGCGTTAATACATTCATGTTCTCCGGCTCCGCTTTCGCCGGGGTCTTGATCGGCACTCTGATCGGCGCCTCGCCTTGCGACGCGACCTGCTCTGCGTCTGACTCGGGTTTGTTCAAGGGTTCGCTTTCGGCGCGCTTCACTTCGGCGGCGGCGGCGGCGTTGACTTCGGAGACACCCTCGACCTTTTCGCTTCCCGAGCCTTTGGCGACGTCGCTGTCGTCCCGCGGGGCGGGGGTCTTGGGAAGATCGTCGCCGCGTGATAGGTCGTCGGCGGGTTGTGCGTCTGTGATCTCTAATCCGGGCTTTGCTTCCTCGCTGGCTCTCCCGCCGGGTGGCTCCGCTGAGCCTGGCAACAGCCGGGAGACGGTGGATCCGACAGATGCGCCGGTTACAAAAATATTAACATCTAAATCCTGAAGTTTTTCGGACAGAGCTGGAGAAGAGGGGGTGCAAGGGGGAGGTATTTTAGGGTTGGCGGTGTCCACTTTGACGTCTTTCACTTCGCCGTCCTCTGACTCCATTTGATCCATGTCTTCAACCGATCCGTAGACCTGGAATCCAACAGAGAGCAGCAGAGAGTTTTTCCATGACAGTCTGGTAGGGTTTTAGGGTCACCCACGTGGTATAACATAAGATCAACATGTTGTTTGGGAAAGGCGTGAAGTAGTACTGAGGCTCTACCTGTGTGCTACTGCTGGAGTCACTCTGTGAGCGGGCGTTCTGTTGTGCTGAGCTGCTACCCTGAGAGTACTGGAGTCAAATAAGACGGCAAACAGAGGAAATGACCAACAGGGTCGTTTTACTTCTCCCGCTCAACATAAGTCACATGTTTCTCTTCTGTTTTACGGATTAGTCATTAGATTTCTTGTAAAAACGAATATTGACATGTATGATATGTCAAAACGAATATTGCAGAGTAAAAACCTGGGTTGAACTTATATTACAAATAACCTTGAACTCATAATAGACCTCTGAAGAATAAATCCTGCCTCCCAGGCTCCGTACATGATGGTACATAACAAACTCTCTAGGCGGCGAAGAAGTAAAAGCTGCGTCACGTTTTAAACTACACACTTTTTCCATCTAGTTTCCCCTGGGTTTCTGGATTGTCGGTGCCATTACATTTTGTTATGTACCATCATTCATAAACACATTCATGTTATTTCACATAGACATTAGACAGAGGGAACCGGAGCCTCGGAGGTGGGGCTTATTCTTCAGAGGTCTATGAAGGCTGCGATTATATAAGCTTCACAAGCAGGACGCCTGATTCATAACTCAGAGAGGTCAGGCGTCATCCTGTGTCTTATGTTGACGCAGCGCTCACATCTGTGCTGATGGTGGACTCTCTCTTCAGGGGCCCTTTCTCCCCGCCGGCCCCCGAGGAGCACCGGGCCAGGGCCTCGGCGTGCTTCTCCCGCTCCCTCTGGCGCACGATGGCCTCACAGCCCCGCCACTCCTTCATGGTCACGCCGTACGCCGCCTGCATGTTTTCATCCACCTAAACAGCAAAAGGACAGGGACGGGAATCGGCCAAAACCGACGTTCGGTTATGTGGCCACGTTAGTGCGGCCATGTGACCCTGGCTCCGAGTGTGAGGTGTATCGTGGCTCTGAGTGAGTGTTCTCTCCGTCACGCTTGGAGCTGAACGGCGGTGGAGTGACGCTCACCTCCATCCGGCACTTCTCCGTCATGGTGAAGTGGTAGTGGCCCAGCAGGAAGGGCCACACCTCTTTGCGCAATGTCGGAGCCACGCCTCCGAAATACACAAGCCTGTAAATGTCCTGCTCCTGGTAGTTCTGCAACGCGACAAATTAGCACCCGATTAACACCGTCGCCGTCGTCATCGTCATCATCATCATCATCCTCATCCTCATCATCATCATGAACCTTAGCAGGGGCGGCCAAACTCCTTCCATCCAAAATACTTTAGTATTTTTCGCAACCCAACTCTCAAAAGAAATGGTAATTGGACTGCATTTATACAGCACTTTTACCCAAAGTGCTTTACAATATTGCCTGACATTGACTCATTCATGCACACGTTCACACGTTCACACATTCACACACCGATGGCGGCCATCAGCCATGGAAGGCGACAGCCAGCTGGTCGGGGGAAGTCAGGGTGAGGGCGTCTCGCTCAGGGACACCTCCACACTCAGCTAGGAGGAGCCGGGGATCGAACCAGCAACCTTGCGGTTACAAGCCGACCCGTTCTACCTCCTGAGCTGCTGCCGCCAAAGAAGGTGCCCCAAACGATTGTGAATAACTGATCCTGTTATTACAATCCAAAGTGGCTGCCTTCTTACAGAGCAATCCTTGAGGAAGCTGGTCCAGATCTCCACGGAGAGCCCCCCCCGGGCGTCGCTGGGGGCGTTCCGGTCTACGATGGAGTGGTTGACCAGCGCCGAGAGGTGGGTCCGAACGGTGGACAGATGGCGGCAGTACGCCAGCCCTAGAGACGGAGGGAAGAGGGCGGCGGCGTCACGCGTTCATTAGTATGACATCCCGACACCGACAGAGAACGCCCATTCACATGCAATCCTTTTTCGTTTGCACTCACATCCGTAGAAGGCACGAGAGATGATTTGGTACTTCATGGTGTCACAGAGGAGCTTCAGCGGAGCCCTGCAAGGACGGAAACGGGAAAAAGGACATTTAAAAATATAAACAGAAAGGAATTCAAAGTAAAAGACGAGTTTCGATGTGTTAGGACTTAAAGGTTGTATCAGCGATTCTAGGCCGAAAGAAGAAGGAAGAAGGGGAGAAGGGTATAACGTAAAGGGCTGTATTTAAAGCTACTAGGACGAAAGGACGAAACGATAGGGTGGGCTAAGGCATGTTTTGGGTGGGCTCAGCCAAAAAGGGTCTAGCTTCGCCACTGGTCCAGTCTCCGGTTCTGACCGCGGTAGAACAGCCGTACCTGTCCTGGTTGCACCCGTTGGGCAGGGAGCCGTCGGACGAGCCGCTCTGGGAACAGGAAGAACACGAAGACTTCCTCGGGACAGGATGCCACAAGCTGACGGACGCGTCCACCATCTCTGTAGCTACTGCGCACAGGAACACCTGGTTTAGATAACCTGAACTCTTCACAACAAGCACTGTCGCTAACACCTCCGTCCATCACTCACATGAGACTCTACTGAGACCAACCCACAGCCAAAAGAAAGGACAAGATGAGATGTGCAGGCGACACTTTAGAGGTTTGGTCGATGTGTGAATATGCGTGTCAAAAGTGACAAAAAATACATAGAGTACTAGTCAAAAGTTTGGACACACCTTCTCATTCAGTTGAAGGAGACTTTAGAGAAACTTTGCTCCACTGAGGTCATCAGAATCTTGCAAAAAATAATCTGTTTGCTATGACGTGACCATAACGTGATGTTTGGATTCTGCCTTTAAAGTGTCTCTAAAGTCTTTGAATTCTCCTATTGAAGCTGCAACAGAGGGCAACGTCTTTCGCAGAATTGTCAGCAGCTTCCTGATTGGTTCAGAAGGACACAGCCGCGTCCCGTCTCTAAGAACGTCTCAGCCAGAGGAAACTTCAGACTGAAATATGAAGTGAAAAACAGGAGTCCAGGGATGATTATCAGACAGGGACGATCGGCCGAAACCGATGTTCAGTTATGTATCCACATTAGCTCGGACACGACCTGGCTCTTGAAAGGCTGATTCTGGTCCCACGTTCACGCAACCCAACGACCACACAGACGCTTCCACGCAGTCGTGAACCTTTATGGTTCTACCATAAAGGTGTGTCCAAACTTTTGACTGGTACTGTACATACATACGTAAAAGGAAGAAGAAAGAAAAAGCATGAAGACAACAAACCAAGGCTGAGGTGGACGTGTGGTAGGTGGGTTATGTCCATGCAAGGCCCTCCTTACTCTCTCCACAGACGGGGACTAGATAACAAAGGCTGACAGGGCGACGCCCAGGAGACAAATACGGATGTGCATGTGTTACAGACAATCACACCAGGTCACAATGAGCCCTCCCTCTCAGCTGTATTCATCGATGACGGTATCGTTTTTTGTACTTTAAATGACAGGTGAATTTAAAGTTTTAGTAAAATCCAACTAGTGGGCGATCACGAATGCTGCGTTGTGATTGGCTGAGCTATACTAGTAGGCTATAAGTCATAGCCTACTAGTAGCGAAATCGCCAGCTTTGTAAACAAAAACAATGGCGGCTGCTTCACGTTTTGATGGAAGTTTCTGACAAGTTTTTAATCCCATTATTAGATAATGCATGTATTTACTGCGCTACTAGTTGTATTTTACTAAAACAATTATCCCTCTCATCCTCATGGCCTATGGCCTATGACCTCGAGGGATAATTGTTAAATATTTATATCTCCATATGCTAAGATGCTGTATATCACTTAAAAACAACTCAAATTGAATCAATAAGTCATATTTGTGTTGGAAAGTCATTTGGGTGGGGGTGGGCAAAAAAAAAACAAAGATCTAAATAAATGTTATGACAGAAAAATGCACCAAATTCCATTTGTGTCCCGGGCAGGAGGATCCGGAACACGTAGTCGGTGGCCTCCTCGTCCTCCTTGTCCGACACAGAGTCACAGGACCCTGGGGGGCTCCGCTTCCGCAGCTTGGGGAACACCTTTCCCTGTCAACGCAAACGTCATCGCTTCAGCACTTCACTCTCTCATTGTTTATGTGGTGATATCACCACAGAGCTGAGCTGTACACCAGACACATGCCTGTTTGGGGTTCGGTTAAATTTTGACGGCAACATTTTGTTGCCAAGTCAATTAAAAAAATGGTAATGTTTCAAATGAGAAGTCATAGGTAAATACAGAAATCAAAAATGTTCTTGTATTTATCGTGCATAAAAATGTAGAAAAATGTATTGTGATTTCATCATTTTTTAACTACTACCAGAGAGTCTAATAGGAAGAGAACTGGCACTCTTTGGTATATATTGCATACTACTCATTCTATTTCTATATGGGCAGTACAGTTAGTAGTACTGTACATAACAGTAAATAACAACAACACAAAAGTGGTAAGCATGGCTGACCTTCCCCCTCTGGGACCAGAGTGGGGGGTCCAGCTGTCCGTGGGGCAGCAGGCCGGTCTCCAGACAGGTGAGGAACTGCAGCAGATGTCCCCCTTTAGGGAAGTGGAGTGGGGGTCTCTGGATCCCGTCTTGGCTCACCAGCACCACAGTCCCACCACTGTCCACTAGGGGGCAGCACAACACATTTCCTCTTTCAAGTAAAATTTTTTTAAAACGTTAACTTTTATAGTAAAACTTTTAGTAGAAAAGCACCTTGTTGATGACAGTGGAGATAGACGATCTCTTCGAGACGAATTGTCATCGCAAAGTCCCAATATACACTGCAGGAACGCAAAATGCATATAGGATCAGTTTCATTGGACTGTTATACAAATCCAGATATTAACAAATAGGAGGATATGAATGTAGCCTACTGAGTGAATGAGACGATGAGAATATATATATTTTTTTTAATTTATGCTACCTTTCTTTTTAATGAGTCCAGTACATGAGTGCATTGAATTCTGTTGTATTCCTGTGCAATGACAAATAAATCTAATCTAATCTAATACGGTTAGAGTCTGACCTTTTCTCGGAGTCCAACTCTCCCACGTTGCCGTTCATCAGCTGGTTCGGGGTCCACTTCAGGGTCATGAGGTCAGCCGTCTGGTGCAGGGACAGGTAGCCGGGGATGGCCTCCATGTCATCTCTCTGCGGACACCAGGGGGCGAAGTTCACTTTTAGTGGGAATTCGAAAACAGTAAAGTAATGGAAAACACGTTTTAACTCACTGTATTTAACACAAACGTGCCAAACATGAACCCCCATATAAGGGATTTATCCCAAACCAACACGGAATTAATCAGTACACAGAATCCATTTCCTGCTGGGGAATTGTGGTGAATTTTTAAGGGTGTGAATCACAAGATATTTTTTCCTTGACCTCAATTGTCTTCATGCAAAATGTAACGTAAATACAGAGAATGTCCTAATCTGTAGGACTGTAGGAGAATGTTTTCTCATCTACTGGGAGAGGACAGGAAAAACCGAGACTTAAACCGATAAATGTTCAAAAGAAGTCAAAGAAGGTCAAAGAACATCAGTATGACTGTAGGAGCCATTTATAGCCACTATTTAGCTATTACCTATTTCGGCCACTTGGGGGAGTATTGCACCGGCTGTGGACGTCACTGGGAATTGGGTTTATTTACTAATTAGGTGTGCTAATTAGTTGGGGAAAGGTGTGGATGGCGGGAACACAGGGTTTTTATCGTAGCCCTGAGCAACCACTCAGCACACCACAGCAATATGTCTATTAGCACAACAGCACTTGAGTACCAACACTGCTGAAGTACCATTTATATCAGCCTTTCTACTTTAAAATAAACGGGAACCCCACCCAAAGAGAGCTGACAGAGGGAACCTCTGAGGCGGGAAAAATCAAATATCCATAAAAAAGTGAGAAAAAAAAAAGTGAGTGTCATGTTCGTGGACGTACGGGCTGCACCAGGACGTTGTTCTTGCCGAAGAGCAGTGTGGCTCTGGAGTTCTGGTGGAGAGACTCCACGTAATCCCTCGCCCACATCAGCGGCCGGTCGTCCATACTGCCGCTCGACTGTCTCTTCTGGATCTGAGGAGGAACACGGACAGGACAACAGACGCTGACCTCATCGGGAGAACATGGGAAAACACTGGGGAACATCTGGTCACCTGACCTTTGCCTCCACCACTGGTAAACCACTGGTAAACCACTGTTAACCTACTGTTAAACCATTGTTAAACCACTGGTAAACCACTGTTAAACCACTGGTAAACCACTGTTAACCTACTGTTAAACCATTGTTAAACCACTGGTAAACCACTGTTAAACCACTGGTAAACCACTGTTAACCTACTGTTAAACCATTGTTAAACCACTGGTAAACCACTGTTAAACCACTGGTAAACCACTGTTAACCTACTGTTAAACCACAGTCCCTCTAAACAGTGCATTCAGTCCAACAAACCAATCACAACCCAGGGGGCGTGTCTTCTCACCAGGGCGGGCCGTCGGGACGGGGACTCCTGGCGGCAGTGGCCACTGTGGATGCGGTGGCGCTGCACCAGCTCATCAGCCGACGGGTCGGTCCAGAAGTGGTCGGCGGTCTTCACCTTGGTGTACTCCAGGGCACAGGGTCCCACTAGGGGGCAGGGCACGTCATCAGCTCACTTTATTCCCGAACATAGTGGATCGATACTAAACGCTGCAAGGACAAGACCACCAGGATCCTGAGAGATCCCAGCCAGTGTTGTTCTTTTTTAAAGAGGTTTTTGCTCAGTTGGAAGATGTATGTATGTTCTTATCATTGCTGCTATCCTGTATTCTAGTTTTATTTTACACCTTAGACTGCTGCTGGACAGGAGGGGGTCAGAGATCTTTTTTGCTCTTGTATTAAATGTAAATATGATCTGAGATGCAACTTCAATAAACTGAAGCTGAAACTGAAACTGAAGCCAGGCTATGGACCGTTCTCTCTGCTCCGCTCAGGAAACAGATACCACTAGCCAGCGGCAAAGACGGAGAGAATCAGGAAGGGTTTCTTTCCCCAGGGCCGTCCGGTACCTAAATAGCACTGATTAAGCACTTTATGAGCAACAGCACTTATATTCTATTTAAGAAATCCATTTTTATTTTTATTTTTTTCCTGTCAGTCTTTGTTGTGTTTAGTTAGCATGAAGCCAACTGTGAACATTTCACTACATTGTATGTATGTGACAAATAAAATCTGAATCTGAATCTGAATCGCTGCCATTTTAGGAAGGGCATTACCGATGACTTTATGGTTCTGCGTCTGGTTTTAGTGAGCAGACCAATCACAGCCCTTGCGGCTGCATTGCCTCAACGGAAGGTTAGGTTCCATTTACAAAATGCCAAATAAAAAAGGACAGAAACTGTATTTCGCTACGATACTTGATTTAGAACATCAACGAACACCACTAACCACTCAGTGAGTTGCACATTTCTGAAAACTAACGTTTAGGGTTGTTTTAAGGACAGGTTGGTGAATGCCCATAGCCAGCCATTCTGAAGCAGGCAGGGGCGATTCTAAATGAGCCCAATACCAGAGACAGGACCAATAGTCAACACTTCAGTGTCAAACAAACTATTTCGTCATAGACAAACCGGAATTGTCCTTTAACTCCTCACACCCCCTCTCCCTTACCACCACACTGTCACCTTCAAAGTAAAAGCATTGGGCGGCCCATTAAAAAGTGAGGGGTGAGAATGTGAGAGTGGTTCTCTCTGTAGAAGCGCTTGTGGAGGTGGATGAGTCATACTTAGTGGGGCATGAACTTCCTGAGTCAGCATTGGCGTCATGACTTTAACAATAGATGGAGGAGCCAGAATAAGGTGTCAATGGTAATAAATGTTTATCGCTGCACTACCTTATCTCCATTGGCTCCCTCTAGGGGCTTGAGCTGTAGCTAGAGCTGAAAAAGCTTGCCACTGAATGACGTACATTCTCTCCGCACGCTCTCCTCCTCCTCAGCTCTCAACTCTTACCTACGGCACATTTAATCCTGCATGTGTATTGAGAGTACTGCAATATAGCTATCATAAAAAATAAATGAATAAATAAATAAAAAATAGTTATTGTTATTGATTATCTGTTGTTGATGCACTGCACTAAAACCTTATTGGCATCACTTAGCCACGTACCGACCAGGCGTACTTTTCCCGCTAGTGAGGTTTTGTGGGTGTGGTTTGGAGAGAGGATCCACTCAGGATCCGCCCCTCAGGACTCTTACAGGGGCTCTTACAGGGGCTCAGAAAGTCCTCCAGCAGAGGTGGTACTTTTCTGAGCCGCTCGTAGCTTGTCGACGCTCCGTTGGTAAGCCTCTCGGACTTCCCTGTGGTGCGTACGCGACGACAAGGGGAGCCAACGCGTGGGCAGAGCCCAAAAAAAAAGCCTGGGACTGAAAAAGTCCTGGTGGGTACTCGGCTATTGAGAGCTCTGGACAGAGCAATGCTGCCTGTTGTTCATACGCTTCTGCAACACAACATGGACACGTGAGAAGATTTAAAACAGGGGTGCTCAATGCGTCGATCGCGATCTACCGGTCGATCGCGAAGGTAGTGTTGGTAGATCGCGTGACATTAAA
>OMLJ01004437.1:4768-23845 GCA_900302595.1 Gadiculus argenteus | reverse complement strand
TCAGAACGCATCACACATGTATGTGTAGCTTGGAGGGCAGGGTCAATCAGAGCTGGCCAAATGGCTAGGTTATGTTGAAGTTAAACATGAGTGTGAGTACTGGGGGTCCTGAAGATGCTGAGTGGATATGGCACGGGCTACGACATTGCGTTATTGGGAGGCGGTGAAGATGACATCGTTGGATTGTTTGTTGCTTGGATGGCTTGTGGAAAGTTAAAACATATTCCCCGAGACATAACACCATGAGTCTGAGGGGAGGGGAGGGGGGGGGTTAACATATTGCTTTAGACACAGCATGAGTGTGATTGTAGTTGCAATTCAAAGAGCAGTTAAAAACACAGTACCGTTCCAGTTTGCCAAGTCAAAATCTCATACATCAGTGAATGCCAAAAAGACAGACTTTATTAGATTGAGTTGTTTTTTTTAATGCCATGGTTGGCATGCAAAGCTCAATTCATTCAAAAACAGGCAAATATGCTCTTAATGCAAAGTGACACATTACAAGTGACGTATTTCATATATTTAAATCTCTTTACACCGGAATAGATTCTGAGTATATACAGTGCAGGGCAGGAAAGTCCCACGAAATTGTCTGCATATGTAAATACTCGCGCTCCAGAGGTACGACAGTATATGTAATCCAAATTCCAATTCCGATAATATGTAAGCAAAGGGCCGAAATGGCACCACTTCTCCACAACGTGTCGTTGCTGTCGTTGCCATGTGCTGGATTACCTGTCAGCGTCGGTCACCAGAGCAAGACGCCCGTAGTCCCACGCTACTTTACGCAGGATCGAGAACACGAACAGCAGCCCCTGGAAAACACAGGGCAGGCATTTGTTATCACCATACACTGCGGTGCAGTGGTAAATAGTGAACTCTTGTACAGTTCATCAACGCCATGGGGGCCGTTATACAACCACTGATGGGTGTAAACAATGGTATGCTGGGAATGTAGAAATATAATTACAAATAGGAAAGAAGAATTATCATTGGGCTAAGTAACACAATTACCCGACCCATTGATCGGGCTAATCAATGGGTTGCATAATGATGACGAACACATAGTGACTGTGTACTGGGTCAGGTTATCAATGGAATACAAGTACTTTCTCCAGTATTTCCACCCATGTCAGACCATCATGGTCTTCAATGGAATTGTTATGAACATTTCTCACTGCAGGCTGTTCTGTTCCTAAGATAACAACATGGAAGGCTAGTGAGTCAGAATCTTTGGGTATCTCACATATCCTTTCGGTTTTGATTCTTGGGGTCACGATTGGATTTAAAATAGAGTCTTGATTCATTACATAGGGGTGCTCCCCTAATGTCAGCCTAACCTCAGTGCTAATGTCAGGGTCTACTTGAGTCGGCTGTGCGCTAAGACAGGGCAGCGTGTTAAATTGTGGCATGAAAGCAGAGCAGTGTGTATACAACATGGTCGTTTTTATATTTGAAAGAGTTCTATCAAAAATGATTACGATAATAGCAAACCTAAGACAAAAATAGAAAAACAAAGACAACCAAAAGCACAAAAGAAAAGTTTTTCTTATGAGATTAAAATTGTTTCCCCCCCTCCAACCCGTTGACGTAAGCTGTTCCCATCAACCTCCGAATAGATCTCTTACTCTGAGGGAACTGGCCCACGGTGACTCCCCAAGACATGACAGATCAAATTCCAGCGACTCACCAGGAAACACATGAAGTCCAGGGCCAGGACGGTGGGCACCCCCCCAAAGGGCAGGCCCTGGAGCACCGTGCTCCGGATGCGGGCCGAGTAGCAGTAATCCTTGGAGGTGATGTTGGGGGGCTCCGTGGGGCAGGTACCTGGGCCCGTACAGGCCTGGGCTCCCCAAATGCCCATCGCTAATAGCAACGCGTGCCGCATCACTCACTGTAGCATTTTGGGAGTCTGGAAAAAGGGAAGGAAAGGTTCAACACTTTGTCGCACGGATTCATCGATCCCGTTTGGTAACGTGACACCGCACGCCACCAGACGCGGCGAGGGTTGTCGTCACGTCCAAGCTAATACAACAAAGACCAACCAAGACAATGACCTGGAATGCCCTGATGTTGCCTTCTGTTGGTCCACTGAAAGGGACGCATTAATACTATAGGTAACAATGTGCAAGGTTTGATTTCTCAGTCAGATATCCATCCTATGTTAAAGAACCGAGATAAAAATCAAAACAAAATTGTATTGCCGAAAAAAAACTGTTTCAGATCACATTTTACAGGGGTAATAAAGTAAAATGAGTTGTGGTAAGGTCATAAAGTAACAGTTACTTTTATTGATGTATTGACATAAACAGTTCTGTCTTTCACAATCGCAAAAACCCATCAACAGAATGTTGGATCCATTACGGGGTCCTTCATTCATCAGACCCTCACCCTTTAGTTTTGAAGCCACAAGCGTGTTGTACAGTAGAATCTTCCCTGTGTATGAAAAGTGCTAAATAAATAAAGTTGCCTTGCCTAGAATCCCGGAAGAGCTATAAAATCAAATAAGATTCCCATATTTAGCCTACCTGAATAAAAACCTCTGGTTCATCTCCCTGTGAGCCTGACGACGGCAATTGCTACTGTGTATAAAATTCAAACGCAGCTGTGGACACTAATGGAAGACAAGTAGGCAGCCCGCGAGAGCCGCCAACTACATTTGCACAAGCTTACTTCTATATTTGTTGCCTTCGGCCCACAATCCATTGCATTCACAATACCGCTCATCTGCCCCAACACTAACTCATTTATCCTCCCCTCGGAATGTTGTGACATCACTAGGGAAGGAGGCTGCTGGGAACAAACAATAGGCTGATAGAGGCCAGAGGCCACAGACTTCAAATGGGTCTTAACGTGCCCATTATACAACTACAACTGTAAATCACAACGATATCACCACAAATATCAGGAATACATATCGCAAACATGAGTTATTTGTGACTGTTTAGTGATTGTGGGAGGCACCAAACAAACAGCTTTATAGGTCTTGCCATAAGTCACCCATTCAGCAATACTACCGATAAATGCAGATGTATTAATTTGCAGTCAACAATGCAATAACCATGTTACACACCAAACAGCAGTTAATTTAAAAGGTCAGTCTGCTAAAGGAGTCACAATCGTAGACAACTTCACTGTATGAAAGTATTCAGGGTATCTCTAAATCACCAAGAATTCATTCCAAGGGTTATATACAGCTCACACAAATGTCTCTGACCGTTCTGTGGCTCAACAAGCGTTTACTATCTTTAATAATATATAAATGGGTTCTTCTGTATTGATATATAATGACCATTGTACTCCTTACTGACAGGACGCCATACCTTTAAAGAGATTGGACGTCTTAGCGGTTTTGTCACACACACACACACACTTTTATAATCATGTAGATATGCAAGGCTGAATTGTGGCATGATTGTAGGATTTATGCATTGCATGCCTACGTTATGACTCAGCAGAATGCAAACGATAGGCACCGTTCTTCCTGTTGCTATAGTGCCATCAGTTCGGCCCAGTTCGCAAATACAAATAAACAGAAGGAAAATTAGGTATTGAATGAGGAACAAGACCCTATGCAACTCTATTAGAGGCTACTAATACAGAACTGAAACAAACCTAAACAGGCCCATAAAAGTGTTGTTGCTTTCAATCAAATAAACGGTTAAAAAACATATAACACTATTTTAGCAGTTATAACTTATAATTAGGTTAAATTCTAAATGTAGACAGAATGTTAAATGCATGGTAATGTTAATAATTTCTTTCAGATAAGCAAGGTAAACCAACAGCTTGACTGATAATCAAGTATTGCAAATATTGACGTTGTGTGCATTGGTTGGTAAATCATTGACACGGCATAGCTCCACTAGACTGAAGTACTATCACAATGAGAGTATGACGTCTGCGTCATCTGCGTAGGCCTGATATAATCCTTTGATGTAAATAAGTACAATTATAAAAACTGATCATATAAAAACACATATAGCTAAAAAAAAAAATACACAAAAACAAATCCAACAGCAGGTTGGCTAAATTACTGTTATCCTACCATACTATTCATCACTATTCAACTGCTGATTTGAATTGAAGATATCAATTAAAATATCAATCCATTCATTCAGTATCCTACACTATCCTACTCAACATATTGGGACATAACTTAATGGTCAAATATCAGTTCTGAATAGTTGACTTGATCCCGAGGCAATTCTTAAGCAAGGATATCATATGACAATTAATTTGTTACTTAATTATGAATTAGTCAAACTATCCATGGCACCGAGGGCTGCATCGGCCTGAGCACAAGTGGGCCTACGTCAAATGAAAGGACCTGTTAGGAAAGCGTTCATCAATATTTTAACAGCGTAATCCAACCACGGCGAGGCTCATGAATACGAATCCAAAACGTACGATGATGCCTGTTGAAAGTATACTTGTAAAGAACCCACATAATATCACTGATGTGGCCGCTTCATGTTCATCTTTAAGCACTCTTAATCTGCAATGGGGAGGATTTGTGTGCAAACTACGAGAGGCTGTCGGCGATTGGCTGTATGTGGATTAATAAACCAAGATTATCTTGATCTATATGCATAAAGAAGACCCCACTGAACACCAGAGTGGAGCAGAGAGGGGGGTGAGGAGGGCAGCGGCGGGACACACATCGCGGCAGGGCGGTTATCTCGGGTGTTTTGAATAATGACACGACGCCTTGTGTCTGCGATTGGAAAGCCCGAACGCCCCAGATGCATGCAACTTAATCAGAAAAAAAGGATAAGACACCCAACTTTTACCCGACTCCTTCACAATGTGGCCACCCACTAAAGGGATTTCCCTCAAAGTCAGTGACTTTCCCGTTAAGCTGTGTAAATGATATCCTCGCCATACGACGTTTACTACAAGTAACTCAGGGGTTACCACCAGTGAATAGGGACCGGGGAGTATAACACAGCCTAACCACGTCCCAGTAGAACCACGGGTGGATATAGATCAACTTACCGTAGTATTCCTCGGTATACAAAGGCAGAAAATCAGCCCGCAAGCCGGGCTGAGTGAGCAGTCGACAATAACTATCTGCTGCTGTGAATAACAGGTGGAGGCTAGCTAATGTTAGCCAATTCTTGGTGTAATTCAACCGCGCTGTCTTTCCTTGGGCGATACTGACACTCATGCGCCGCACGACCACTTTTTCGCCGAGGAGAACGAAATTAAAAACTTGAGGGAAAGTTACGTCAAAGGAATCGTCTTAAAGAAAGAAGAGCTACGGTTCGTTCAAGCCACTGGCAGCCGGTTTAACAACTTAGCTCCAGAGCCTCCTACGACGTGCCGACGACGCGCCGAGTCGGGGCGTGGCCACGTACGTGACGTAGAAATAAACAGCTGTAGACGAACTAGACGAAAATCCCCTAGGAGCGATCAACTGGTTCGGCCGCCCCACCGGCCGCTGGGTCGTACGTGAACGTCGCCGCAATATTGGAGCGGCAAAAACCGGCCCGTAAACAACTCAAGGAGCTTCGGGTTTTCTGGATAAAAAAAACACACTAAAACGTTCACATTTCTCGACCGATTTGAATTAGTCGTTTTAAGTCAAGCACACATACGTGTGCTAGGAAAAATAAAATAACAATAATAATGTGCAATACGATGAACGTGGCTATATAAACATGAATCATATGAATCGGTAGAGAAATTGGAGCATTATAATTTTTATTCTTGAGAACAAAAGATTCCTCCTGTTTAGGTCTTGCCCTCTCAAATATGGCGGCGTGTCACCGTCTCATATACGTCGACGTAATGAGGCAGCGGGTCGAAGCGGCTGTGTGTGTGGACGGCTGTGGGTTCTACGATTCTATTTCTATGTCCTGTTGACTGTCGCGTTTTGTGACGTCCAATAAAGAGTGTCACGTTTGTATGTTGAAGATAAATACATGCATATATAAAGGTGTGTGGGACAAAACAAATCGTGCTATTACGAATTTCGAAAAATATAACACATTGTAAAGATATGGCTCCGATTCAGATGAATCGTTGTTGTAACCTGTAACGCCTGTCATTATTAGCTAGTAGCTAGCGCTACTAGCTCGGCGCATGTCAGTGACGCACCTTTGACATTGGTATGAAGCATGAGAGTAGCTGACAAACTAAACTCTTGTCTGTTTGAAAGATAAACGTCTAGCATTTGAATCTAATCTAGATCTCAAACCGGCAGTGTCCATATCTAGATGACAGTACACATTCGCTTACGGTAGGAATACATTTGGTCACCTGAATGTAAGTTTCTATGGTGGCTAACGGAGCAATGCAAATTGTGAGCGCTGATGTTCGTGACTCTCTTGATCCGTAGGTTGTAACGTTATGGCTCTTCTACACCACCTCGCAAAGTGCAAATCCTTGCACCTTGCATGTCATGCTCTGCGGGTCGATGCCACGTCGTTAACCCAACACAGTGCGTTCAGGTGAGTCAATTAAGTCACACGTTTTCCAGTTAAAACCCGTGTGTGTGTTTATGTGTTGCTGCAACAGTACTTCCCGTTGAGGTATTAACGTCATACTAATATTTGATGGCGAATGTGACTTTTTTTGTTTTGCAGCTTATCAGCGGTGTCCGCTGCCATTCAGAAGATGACCAGAGTACGTGTTGTGGATAACAGTCCGCTCGGCAATACCCCACACCACCGGGCACCGAGGGTCATCCATGTGTACACCAAGAACGGCGTGGGGAAAGTGGGCGACAAAGTCCTGCTTGCCATTAAAGGCCAGAAAAAGAAGGCACTTATTGTTGGACACAAGATGCCCGGGGCACGAATGACTCCACGTTTTGATTCTAATAATGTTGTCCTTATTGAGGACAGTGGGAATCCTACAGGGACCAGAATAAGGGTCCCTGTGCCTACACATCTTCGTAAACTGGAGGGAGACTACTCCAAAGTGTTGGCAATTGCTAGTAGATTTGTATAGCAATCAACCATGTAACGCTGTCACTTTCATTTATTCTATCTTGTTTTGTAATTGTGTCGAGTATACATGCTTTAATGTCTATCCTGGTTGTCAACATAAACGCATTATCAGAATGTATACCCGGTTCATATTTGTCATGTAGTTTTTATTGGATGTTATAAGTATGTTCTTTATTTGGCTTATTGGTCAGTGCCTTATTGAGAAAAGACAACCTGCATGGATAATGTTTAATGGTTCGAGGCACACAATACATTTACAACAAACAGGACTTGCATCTCTTAACTGTATACATTCGACCTGGGTTAAGTGTTAAGGCTGAAGGAAAACAAACTTGTGATTGCCACTGATTGCAAACAGTCTCCTAAGCTAGTCGACTCAACATGACTAGCACCCCCAACAATTAACTATTGTCAAAATAATAATAAAAATGTACCGTATACTTAAATGTATATTCAGTAACGATATAGTAGGTTCCCATACAGAAGGTATCTACTGCCATCTAGTGTTTAAGTTATGTAACCATGAAGTCATTTGGCTAACATATAAAATAAAATATTTACATTTTTGATTTAGTGCTACCAGTGCTATCGTAGTGACACTAAACATTTGTGTATTGGTGTTCAATGTTATTGGTTTAAAAGACATGCAGAAGTACTGCCAGCATGTAACATTTGAGTCAGCCAATACAAAATGGGTTGGCAACCCTAATGTTTCAGTGTATACTACATGCTTTGACACATTCAATTTATATAAAGAAACAAATGCAAGCATAGACTAGTAAACCTGCCTTGGGTTCCAATTTTGCATAGATACAGGCAAATTGTTGCGCATTGTTAGACCTAATGTTCAATAACTGTTAGTTGTTATTTTGCTAGTACAGCAACGTGTGAGCAAATATGTGAGAAGGTTAGTTTTGAAGCTCGTCACAGCGTATGGAAGGGCACTGTTGGCTTGCGAAAGGTCCCTCTGCAAGGCTGAGGTAGGTCCTCCTCAACCACACATGGTTAGGTACAGCCACTGAAAGTTAAACAAAGGAAAAGTGGGATTGGAGTACAGAAACGATTCTCGCATGAATTTAAAGTGACCCTGAGCACAGATGTTACCTCTGTAATCTGGATTTCAGCCGCTCCTTCTTCGTTCTTATTTAGCTCCTGGAAAGATCCTGTCGAATATAATTCAAATTTGAGCATATGTTGACTAACAAATATATTGATCAATGACACCATTGGGTTAAGACTTTAACCTTAAGATAAAAAATACACAGTACTTACTAAACATTGCCTCAAGCTTGACCAAGCAGCAAATGAAGTTGTCAAAGTCAATCATATCATCGTCAGCATACCGTGCCACCAAAACAGTGTTCAGTTTGTTGTTCAGTGTAAAACCTTAACAGAAAGAGTAAAAGGTTAACTTCCTGGGGTTGTATCATTAGAACATCCCATGTACGTTTCAGTAGTTTTTATCTAGAACACTACCTGCTGCCTCCACAGCCATACGCATCTCATACGAGTTCATGGCCCCAGATTTGTCCAGATCGAATTGCCTAAAAATGAGCTGAATGGAAAAAGTAGAAGTCATTGCAGAAGCTGAAGATAATTGTTAATTTAAAATTAAAATAGCAATAATTAAGATACTAATACAACTATTACCAGCCACTTTCGAATCTTGTTCCACAGAATCTGGAACTCCACCATACCCAAGCGAGCGCTTCCATCTTTCTGTTCATTGTGTAAAGGGACTGAACTTCACAATACAGAACCAAATCTGCTGTTAAATATGTAGTTTACTGGCACATATTACCACTTGGCGTTACTTTTGAATCATGAGCAACAAGATGTTAATTGATAGCATTTACCATGTAACCCAGACATAACATTGTTGAGGATGCAGCATAAAAAAGACAAACTAATATTTATAGATCAGGAATTTAAGCGGAGTTAAATATACAGGAAGAGTCTTGTTTATGTTGAAAAGGATACATCCATGAGATTCACCATGGTCCTGCAAGACACCAGGCTGAAGCCATCCGTCTGCAGATCTTGGTCTGAAATCACAAAGCTCTCATTGAGTGGTTATCTATTTACTTTATATTGCATTGTTGCTGCTATGTGTGTGTTGAGGTATAAGTAATAAGTATAATCATTTTATCCCTGTGTACTTGTACAATAACAATGTAATAAAAACAATTCTGATTCTGAAGGACAAGAACATTTAACATGAAGTTGAATGTAACATAAGGACCTTCGCACAGCAATTTAAAGTTTGCTTGATCCGTGGTTTGTAATCTTAAAATGTTGATATGTTGAATGTTAACTTACGTCTTGACACCACTCTGTTCAGTATGGTCCTCAGCTCACGAACAGAAATCTCCATGTCCTAATGACAACAGGAGACGGTTGTGTGTTAATATAAAATACGCTTGTGAAATGTTTAGCTGAACAGGGGTTAAGAAAACCTACCTCGCCCGCCAGCTGGGCAAACATGGACTTGAAGGAGTCGTCAATATCATCCTCAGAGATCTCGCTCTGTAAAATATAAATTCATATTTTACACTCGTGCGATGAATACAGGTTAAACAGCAACATTTAGCAAACTTCATTTTTAGAAACCTACCTCATCATCCAAATCAGCAGAAATGACATCATCGAGTTCTCTATAATGAGTGGAAAAACACTTTAACGTCACAAAAATACACATTAATTAATTAATCTCCAATAAAATAAAAAAAACAAACCTACTCTGTTTCGGACTGCTTCTCAGTGAAGACTCGGAGGACAAAGTCAGCCTCCTTGTTGGCCTCGAAGGTAGATGGGACGATGAGGTACTCTCCAGGGGGCAGACGCAGGCGTGTGCTCACCTCTCTGAGGTTGATGAAGGTCTCAGAACGGGCGCAAGATGATTTGGTCAGGAAGAACTGCTTCTTCAAGTGGACGTTCTGGCAGCCCTTGAACTGAGGCAGAAGTAGGAGAGCAGACTTAAGAGGTTGATTTTGCTATCAGATGCAGTTTATAATTGTATTTATTGATATTAAATGATGAAAACAAAGTACGATATCTTAAATGCTGATTTTGGTTCAAATAGTGTGGTTTCTGAAAGACGCGGTACCTCCTCTGGTATCTGTGAAAAACAAAGATTTGAAACAAAAAAGGAAAATGAACATACCACCAACATAACTACGCTCAAATACACTCAAATATACTACAATGGGGCACAGTGTATTTTCTACTCACCTCGTAAATGGCAAAGCCAATGGTGTGCATGTCCTGGCCCTGGCGGCGATGGCGTCGCCGGTCCTTCTGCATAAGAGCCACCAGGAAGCTGCAGGCCACTTCATCGTCCTCTGGATCATCATCTTCCTCCAGCAGAGTTATCTTGTACTGGGGGTTGATCCAGAATGTATCTGTGCAAATTTGGTCACACGGTCAGAATTTGCTCGGCTGATGAATGTATTTCCCCTGTACTTTAATAAAAATAATAATTATCGCCCGATATCAGTCGTGTTGACTGCCATCGGCCCGTCAAATACGATGGCAGTGGCCGATGTTTATCTGTTGTGTCGCATACATTTTGAAAAGGTTATGTTCATCAGTAATCTGCCAAATTTATATTAAAAACATTGATGTCTGCCCAAATGTTCACAATCTGAGCATCCCTAGTATAAATACAGTGGTAATTGGAATACAATTCTAAATAATTGAGATGAATAACTCATGATGTTTGCATGAATTGGACTCACTGGGGCAGTTCCTGCAGCCTCCAGCAGAGCTTCCCCTTCTCCACGACCCGTGGAACTTGATGGTGTTCCAGTGGCTGAGGCCTTCGTTGCTCAAGGCATCCGCAGTCAAATTACAGATCTCCAGGCGGGAAAACTGCCTCAGGAACTCATTGAAGGACATCCTGGGTTTGGGAAATTAGAATAGAATCAGCTGATCACCCTGAGATACGGTATGGTGAATGAGGGAAGCAGAGGTGGAAATCTGTCGTGTTCATACCAGAACTCTCCGTCTTCCATTTGGCAGTTCAGATCTTCTCGCTCCGATGGATCGATTTCATCCCATTCTGGAGAGCTGAAATAAAAGAAGGTGTTTTGTTTTGAGATTAAATTACGTAAGAAAAAAAAGAAACATCCAGCATCTGCTGAAACATGACTCAGAATGACGGAAGTGAGTTGACCAGGGAGGAGTATTTGAATTAGTGTTAATTTCATCAGATGAGACGAGACTAAATATGTTCGTCAACAACCTTTTTTTCCATGACTAAGACGAGACGATGACGAGGCTGCACCAATGTCCAAAAATGCTGACTAAGACTAAATTAACACGCATTATTGTTGACGAAAAAAAAAGACGAGACTAAAATGTTTTGTATAAAATAAAAACTAAGATAAAATCTCTCTCGTCTCTCGTCTCTCAATCGTCTCTACTTTTTACCTTTTTGTACTTTTTTCTACATTCTCTTCATTGCGTCTTGCGGCGATGAATATAGCACACTAGGTCGTGGGTCTGCTTTCCCGAACTCACCGTTGTGTTTCAGGAGCATATGTTGCCGCATAGTCTTACTTGTACTCTGGTAGATCAATTTCGCTTGGCATATTTTACATTCCACCTTATGATCTCCTATTTCTGTAAAATATTTCCATACCTCGCTGCGCTTTGCTCTAACCGCCATCTCAAAACTTTTTTTTTTAATTGTGGTGCTTTTCTTTTGACTAAAACTAGACTAAAATGACTTTTAGTCAACGAAAACTTGACGAAGATACCTTGAGTTCTCTTTTGACTAAAACTAGACAAAAATGACGAGACTTTTAGTCGACTAAAACTTGACAAACTAAAAAAGATATGTGAATGACTAAATATGACTAAAACTAACAAGTATATTTGGCACAAGACTAAGACTACATTAAAAATAGGTGACGAAATTAACACTAATTTGAATAGCAAGGTCTGAACCAGGTTTGTTTCAGGACATTTACCTGTCACTCCAGGCACCGGTCCACTCCACCTGACCCCAGGGGTTACGCACACGGATCAGCCTCTCCATGCGGCCTTGGTAGTCCACCTACAGACCACAGGAGACGGATGTTAAGTGAAGAACAACTCACGACTCCCCCAGATTATTCTCAATCAGGCTTTTCGCTTTTCGCAGGCTTTTCATTTAGCCATCTAGTTTTTCCTTGACGACTGTTTTATTGTTTATGGGCATTGTTAGGCACCTAGATAATTTACCAGAAAATGAAAGGTTTAGTCATAATAAAAAAAATGAAATATAAAAAAATGCAATATTATTATGACCTATAACCTATTCTCAGATCCAGAGGTTTGACAAGGCTTCAGCCAAACTACTGTGGGGAGAAATCAGCAAGTGTGAGGGGTGGAGTTATGTAGGATTTCCGTTTGTGTAACGGAGCTATTCCTTTGAACTCGGAGAGAAACTAATTGGACTGATCCAGAATGAGATGTACAAATAATGTCTACTACACAGGTTTGACTTTAAACCTTTACGGACACTAAGTCTAAAGGCTTTGGTGTCAGTTTTTGCTCCCATCGGCTAAATGAAAGGTGTAGTTTGTGTGTGCGTTTCAGATGGCATACGTTTAATTAAACCTCCCCCTCCTACAGACAGTGCTGCTGTCACACTGCTGTGACAGCATTCTTGCAACCGGTGCACACCGCCTATGCTAAACGGTCCTGTTAACTAACGTATCTAAATCTAGTACTGTATTCTGGTCTCGCATCCAAGTTTTAAGTAATCATTTATTTTAAGTAATAATTTGTTTATTTGACAGTATAAATCATGACAGTATGACCAGTATAATCCACAGGCATATAACCTTTTTGACCGTTTTTTTACTCCCTTACAATCAATAGACATATAATGTTTGTTGTGGTTCAACCAGTCAGTTGTTTACAGTCGAGACAAGCGCGCTATAGGCTAGGGGCACGAAAAGCTCTTAGTTGGCTTGTTGGTTTCCTGTGGAGCCAGGTGTGTTTGAACCTGCCACTATTCTGAATGTAATTAGTGTCTACACGGACCCGGTTGAGTGTTGTCAGTGAATTAGTGTGTTACAGAGCCCCACCCCCTGAAACATGTCAAAAACAAATAAGCCAAAGAATGAAATGCCCCGTTGATTTGAGCTCATCTACCATCAGACTTTAGATGAATCTTAAATTATATATACAAGTGTGTATATATATGTGTGCAAGCAAGAAAACACCCACCCACACCCACACACACACACACACACACACACACACACACACACACACACACACACACCTGCTTCACACCCGTAAGTGAGTAGGCATGGCCTTTCACAAGCTTCTTGAATGTAACAGCCTCCATGTCCAAAGAACTGGTGATCTGTAATGACATAAAACATTTAGTTTCATCTCGATAAGAGCTCCAGACAGTTAAATCCCGAAATGCTTCTAATGGAATTTTTCTGGAAAGTATTGATCGGCATTGGTCTGTGCCGCATGCCGGAAGCCCCACGTACGTCGATGGAGCAGCCCAGCAGGGAGCCTCTCTCCAGGGCTTTGCTGATGATGCGGTACAGGTCCTTGGGAGCCTTGCGCAGTTCGTACATCTCCGACACGCCCCCGGTGAAGTCCTCGAATCCCTCGGTCGTGCTTCCTCCCGAGAGGGCCTCGTAAGAACCGTTCAGCCTGCAATCAAAACCACCACAAAACAGAACACTCAGGCCCCCGAAAGCCAAAAACTCCGTTACCCATAAACACCCCCTTCATAGACGTGTTTCAAGCGCGTGGCGGGGGTTCAAGCGGTGTAGGCGCTCCAGAAATATGTAGTGGCGCTAAATCATTTAACAGGCCCTTTTAAGAATTCTTACTTTGCGTAGGCCTTCTCCATCAAAGCACTCCAGAATTCATTGCCCTCCGCAGAATGGACAAACATAATCTCCCCGTCTTTGACAGGCAATCTGTCATCTATCACCACGTCCGTCCATTCACCGAACTGCCAGAACTGAAAAGTCAAAGCAAGAAAATAAAAACGGTTGACTTGGTGTTGAATCATTCGTGAAGACTAGAGTAGGAACTCTTTGGGAGATGCGTCTGGATGAGGTGCAGACGGCAAGGACCTGAAAGTGGAAGATCCCAGCGTAGTCTTCCTGGAAGGACTGTCCGTGAGGGACGACCCGGTGGAGCAGCGTCTCGTTCAGGGTGAGGGACGCGATGGCGGCCAGCAGCCAGCAGTCACCTGGGAGAGGGAGATGTTTGAGTTTCAAGGGATCTGAGAGGAAAGCGCCATCCATAGAAAGGTTGACTCCACTTAATGCTTTTTGAGTGTCCTTTTACACTGGTCCTTTTAAGATAGTTCTGCTGATACATGAATAAGTAAACACACACACACAGAATGGGATAATGGACTCTAATAGACTCACCGAGTGCTCCCTGACATATGTCTGTTCTGGTAGCTCCGCCCACGATAAACTGAGGATTATCAGTCAGCTCCTATAAGTCATAAAAGCTGGGAGTCAAGACAATAGATCCTTTTGTCTTGAGACTTTCACGGTTGGAGTACAGACCGAGCAGTCGGACAGGGCTGTTCTAAAAGACAGGTACTATTCTCAGTAGCCTATTGTCTGAGCCAATGAAATGAGAAACATTTCATGTCAATTAAAACAATTCATAAAAAAGAGAGTCTAATATATGCCATGAACTGCTAATTTATTGAGTACCTCCATCCCTAGACTGTATCGGTTGTAGAGGAAACTGACTAACACATTCCTATGTGTAAATGGAAAGCTCGTGGACCGGATTCTAAATTGTCAACACCACCAAACTAGATTCCAATGCGACAGACACACCCAATGTAAAGCATCATACACTAGAGCCATCAAGTCATATGCCTGTGCAGTCTCTACAAGATTGTATATTTAGATAAAATAAGACAAGATTAATTGTACAAACTAGATCGCCGCATCATTGAATGTCCACAGACTTGGGAAGAACTTTCAGACGCATCCAAGCATATCAATTCGGAATAATCAGTTGCAATACAACGCAACCTCAACCTCAACAGGAACACTGCTTATGAATAACTAACTGGCTTCCTCACCGTGGGCCTCAGCCACTCCACATCCCTGGTCTTGGCAGAGTAGGGAGCCAGCTCCTTGAAGCCCAGGGAGGGAGGCTCTGCGGGGAAGCAGGGATCCTCGAACAGAAAGCCCCCCTCCAGGCACTCCTGTTTGAGGGCCTCATAGTCCTGGTTGGAGAAGCTCACGGCCTGTTCCTTGGAGCCCATCCCTTCTGCCCGGAGCCTGTTCTCGTATATGCTTGCAGATATCCCTGTGGCGTGATTCATTCTGTGGGGAGATATAAATATGGCCGTAGCGTGAGTCGGTGTCGGTGGGTATAAATAGCAGCATGCTTATCAGTCAATGGCACACTCTAAAAAACCAAAGCACAGCAAAGAGGTAAGCGTTTAGCTAAGCATCGTAGCAAAGCGGCTGGGGATCCAACTTGGTGATCCATTAGTCTGGTCTGTAACTATTAGTGACTCATTTACTTTCTTACTAGACGTGTTGTGACTGTGTACACACGCACATGCACACGCACACACATTTAGATATTAGTTAGCATATTGTCAAAGGCAGATAATGATAATAATGCCATTGGTTTTTAGCTATCCTTTAATCTGTTCAGTATGAAATCCCTGGATAAGGCGTATATGCGATGGCTTCATAAAAGTTGAAACTAAATTAAAACACAAACGTGTATGATGAGCCTGCGGTGCAGCAGTGATATTCAATGAAATGAAAAGCACCATGGTGAAGGAGTTAACAAAGTTCAGAAAGTAAACAAGAGAAGGAAACGTGATACCTTCTGAATATGAGAAGGCTATAGGAGGAAAATGACAAAAGGGAAACAATCGTTAGTATTCCAGTGTCATTTATAGGTTAGTTGACATACCGGTAACTGCTTCTGTGTTTACATTACTGCTGCTGTATAGGATTTTACCACTACGTTATTAATGTTCCTTATGTCAACTCCTCTGTAAAGTCATTAGAACTTTCAGAAGTTAGCCATGCAATAAAAATCTCTACGGTTGTTATTACACTAAGAGAGCTCTTTGTGGGATAATGCCAGTGAGCACATCCATTAGCTGCTCCATCACACACTGAAAGAATCGTAACGAGCAGAGTTTCTGCAATCTGGTGGGATCATCAGAGTACCACATCGGTCTAAATCGAATTGCACTGATGGGCGTCAGATAGGAGGGAGAAGAAAGGAGCTGGCCGGTGCTGTTGTTTATATAAGCACCCCCCGGCTGGGACTGGGGCCCAGGGTGCAGGCTCCATATTCTGAATGCCGCTGGCCTGTCAAACAGCCATAGAAACAGAAGGGATTTCTGTTTCCGGGCGAACAGCTGATCCTTGCAGTACTGCGGTGAAGTCATCCAGTGAATTTCGCCCGCAATAATGCACTTAACAAGCGAGTGTGCCCCTCTCCATGGCGCAACCAAAACAACAACTGCAGGGGTGTGTGTGTGTGTGTGTGTGGAGGGGGGCCCTCCACTGGTGAAATCAATACACCGGGCGAGGTGTATGCGCAAATTCCCCCTTTTCTTTCTTTCGTGTGAAGGGTTATTTCGGACTTGGCTCTATGCTATCAGGAACAGGGCATATGCCACCTACATATGGGAGCACCTGTTCCTGAGACACAAGGCCCGACTGCTATTGTACGTCTTGCACCGAAGTACATGTCAGTGATTTAGGGGGGAAATACAGGCTGCACTTTCCCACTCCCGAGTCGTAGACCGATTCATGGTTGGTTTAATGCATGTTGAAATCAAACTCAAAAACTCGCATGAATGAGGCTGTAAAAAGTAATGTGATTGCGAGGCGATTACAAGAAAGATACAAACCCCCGCAAAGGATTCGGTTGGGAACCGTTAACTATTACCGTTGCGCTGCTGACATAAACACGAAGAAGTCAAACATTACTCACCACCTTTGGAGACTTTCGATTGCGTTGAATAAAACGAAACGTTTAAATTCAAGTAAATCTCTGAGAGCAGCCTGCTCGGACGTCCACAGTCAGCGCAGTCCGCTCTGCCGTCAGTCCTCACTGCGGAATAGTCCATTCCTAGAGGGGTGGGACCACTGCCACCCCCACAGGGTGCCATACCGTAAATCTGATCAATGATTGAAACGCGAATGATTAATTATTGAGTGTAATGGCAATAGTGGATCTGTGTTCAGATTGAACTTTGTGCATGGCTAACAAGATTACAATGACAGATCATATACTTTTATTTTTTTACCACACCTCAAAGGCTGACGACACTCGATATACCGTGACTCAGGTCTTTATCTAATCAAAACGATGCTTTTTTTTTAACACTTCTGTTTACACTGTAAACGAATGGATACTGGCGGACGTAGACGCCAGTGGCCTTCGAGGGATTTGATTTGGTAATTCGTTTTGATAATAGGCGACAATATTAGTATTAGTCATCTTCACGCAACCCTTACTACTACTACTACTACTACTACTACTACTACTACTATCAAATAGCACTCAGTGTAGATCTGGAGTAAGACCAATTGAATTGATTGAGTGACTCAGGCTAATGCTTTTAGTTTTTTCACACATATATCCAACACATGAGTTTGTTTTGTTGTTGTTTTTCCTGCTGCGAGGGGCTGTGAGGATTATTGTGATTACAAAGAGGTGTGGTTAAAAAAAAATAGAATAACAACAGGTGTCCACTGTCCACAGATACTTTGTGAATACCTAATAAAAATGTGTAGACTGACATGTGTTGCTGCTGAAAAGCCCGTCTCAGTGTAGGGTTTTGACGCCCCCTTGTGGTTACCATAAAGCAAAGTCGACTGGTTCTGGTTTCTTCTGATGCACGTTATGAGAGCTTCACAAATCTGTGACATCGCTTCGCCAACATGATATTTTGCAGAAAAGGAGAATTTAACCCGAAGGTTGCCATGGGAAACAGGTGAAATATTAGCCTCACATGTCCTCAATAAAACAACCAATAATATATGTAATTAAATCTGCAAGCAGAGTTGGTGGGGTCAAGCAGAATTGGACTCTATAAACTCATTAGAGAATTCGCAGAAAAAAAAATAAACATGGATGCATGTCCAACTTTGACCTGTTGGTGGCGCTAGAGCGCCTGGGCTGGCGACCCCATAGTCGCCGTGACGGCTTATGGGAATGTCCTGAATCAGTGTGCTAAATTTCACAACTTTTTACCAAGGCGTTCTATGGGACATGGATGCATGTGACTACCGGAGAACCGGAAATATGCTAATCCCAGTCTAGTACGAAATTTGAGGTTGAATTATTTAACAAATGTTTTGATCTGGTTAAGCAAGCGTCCTGAAGGCTTTTATTTAGGCCTTGCCGTCTCCGTAGCCCCTCGACAGAGTGACGGACACTTAAAAAACATTTCATACAGACGGAGACGACGGAGAGGGTCTCCGACAGGCGACGGAGAGAGCTGTGCGTAACCGACGTACAGCGTACTTTACGGAGGAGTAAAAACAAGGCTTTAGTCTACTGGTAGCAAAATCTCTGCAAACAAAAACAATGGCGGCTGCTTCACATTTAGATTTTTTTCTGATTGTGTTTGCATGTATTTACTGCCCTACTAGTTGTATTCTCCGAAGGAGCAGACCGTCGACCGCCTTCCAGGGGAAGGGCCACTCCCTGGGCAGCGTGGAGGACGCCTCCCCCCCCAGCACCGTCGGACATCGGACGCGGGCAAGGAGCTGATGCTCCATGGCGCCGTGGGCCGCTGGAGCCTGGCGCCATGGAGCAGCAGCGGAGGAAGCTGCAGGAGATGGTGTCCTCCATCCAGGCCTCCATGGAGCGCCACCTCAAGGAGCAGCAGGGCCTGGCCGAGCCGTCGACTATGGACGTGTCGGGCGCGGGGGGGGGGCCCAGAGCGGCACGCCCCGCCCGACCAACCGGACGGAGGGATATTGTTGGTGGACACCCAGGCTCACCCAGACGCAGAGCCCATGGATCACTCCTGATCTGGGGGACCCCCCGCTCCTCCTCCCCGTGCCTGGCTGGCCGGCGCCCTGGGTCTCGCAGAGAGCTCTCTTAGTGTAGCTGGGTCAGTGCACACTGGATC
>OMLJ01004404.1:6105-17328 GCA_900302595.1 Gadiculus argenteus | reverse complement strand
CATCCTCTCAGGAGGCCATTGTTCCCAGCAGTTTCCTGTTTACCAACAAGGAAATGCAGATAGAACAAGAGACAGAGATACGAGGGAGAGACACGCACAAAGACCAGACTGTTGGGTTACACATTAACCAGTGCACTGCCTGTAGAGCTAGACTCCTCTACACAATACTCACTCCTCAACAAGGTGGGGGTCACGGCATGTTTATACTCTGATAAGGAACCGTTTGGGTTGTAATATTGAAGCTAAACTAGAACAGTATTTAAAGAGGCCAAGAGAGGAACAGGAGTACTACATACATACTGTACTTAGGTCAAATGTAGCATGTACTTAGCATGTGTAGCATCTTATCCTGGCTATCTCTGTTGCCTACGCGGAATTGGTTAACCTAGCGATTGTTACTGCTTCGCACTTGGTTCTTTGAACATCCTTACTGTACAGGGGCTAGTTCCTTACAGTACTATTGTTTCTCTTCTGACAAATGTACTTATTTTAAGTCGCTTTGGATAAAAGCGTCTGATAAATGCCCTGAATTTGAACGTAAAACCTTCATCTGATGAGTACCTTCATCAGATGAGGCCAGGGCAATATATATATTTACTGAGTACTTACATAGATGAGGCCAGAGTAGTATCTCTCCTTGAGGTTGTGCAGCACTGAGGCCTCGTTCAGGCAGGTGAGCTCCGCCATGTCCTCCACCTTGCTGAACTTGGGCGGGTTCATCTTCTGGATGTCATCCTTGTTCACTTTCACCTTCTTGCCCGAGTCGGCCAGCTCCACCATGCACTCGTCACCGCGCTCCTCCCGCACAGAGCCTGCCTCGAAGCCCAGCCGCTCCGACGGCACCCACACCAGCTTCTTGGTGGCCCAGTCCGCCTGCGCCAGCGGGTTGGTGACCATGTTACGGTCCACATACAGGAACTTATCAGCGTCCGACATGGTGGCTGCAGAGGGAGGGAGGGAGGGAGAGGGTTGGTAATTTAATAGGGCTGGTCGATATGCACTTTTCGGGTCGGGAGGGACATAAGCAGACTGATGTGTTTTATCTGTGAGTGATGGACTACATTGCGTTAGCAATACAATATGAAATATAAAAATAGTATTTGAGGCTCTGTAGTTTCAGTTATATAATCGTATGGTTTAATAGACTGTAAGACTTGTAAGACAGGCGGTCAAACACCACCGGTGACCACTAGTGTACTGACTGAATTTTAACAGACTTCCTCATAACAGCTTATTCGGGATAGCAGGGACTGTGACCGAATGAAGAATCTAGAAATAACTGACAATTTCTTATTTTCCCTCATCGACCAATCGCTTGGGAGAAGAGTTGGGCAGATTTCAGTCTGCCACGATTTTCTTTGGTTGACTACAGCCCTGTAATTTACCAACATTTCTAACGGCAATATAAAAATGAAAAAGTTAAACATAAATATAAGGACATAAAATTGAGGAAGGAAGAGGGGGAGAAAGCTTGAGATTTTTCGAAACTAGGCTTGGGCGGTATCATTTTTTTCATACCGTCATACCTTACTGACATCACACCGCGGTATATGATGGTATGACCCCGGTATGACCCACTGACGGTATAAATCATACCGTCGGTATTTCTAAATACCCTGGTATACCGTAATACCGTCATACCGCCCAAGCCTATTAGAAACACCTTTAACATATCAAAACAAAGCCTTATACACATGTACATACATTATGTTTTAGTTATTTAGACAGATTCTTTATCCAAAGCCGTTGTGGCGAATTAAAAAGGTAATCTGGCTCAGGATCAGTTATATCAGCAGGTGTCGTCAGGAGGAGATTGGGGACTCAAACCAGGAACCATCTGCTGGGGCTCAGTTCAACAAATGACTTCTGGAAGTGACTCTGTACACGTCTCCTCTCCTGGAGGTATCCAGGATCAATAAAAGTCTGTCTACCTGGAGGCCAACTTATCAGACCAAAACCCATAAATCCGAACACAGAGAGTTTTATCTTCTACAGAGAATCATAAATTCAGTTTTGGGTCGGTGCATCGCGTGCGCACATCACCGATGGTTTAATAAAGCACATAAAGCTGGCTGGTTTAGTGTAGGAATGCGAGCAGACATGGTCTGCAAAGGAAGCTCAGTGTTTCCCACAGACCAGGTAGCAATGTATGGTGCCGGTGAGGGAATCGAGTGTCACGGTACCATGGCGGACGGTGGAGTGGGTCATTGGGGTGAATGCGGAGTGTGTGCAGCAGGCGGCATTCAAACACACCTTTTCTGAAGCTGCCATGTTAAATATACACCTGTGGCAGGGGTTAAATTGGGATTTGTTATGTGGGGGGCTCTCCACATTGAAAAAGAAACCATTAAATGGCACTTTTTGGAGAGTTTTGTGCAAAGAAAGCAAGTCTTGCATGATATGTGCACTGCAAAGTTAAGAGCCTATACTTTGCATTGTTGAACTCCTTGAAGGTGTGTACAGATTAAATATCAAAATATCCGTCAACTTTGTCCAAGTTGCTCAAACCCCGTTTCTTTTTTCCTTGGCTCTCCTTTTTGCACAGGGCGAAAGAGTGCTATGCAGAGATTAATGAAAGGAACGATATTTATATTTCAAAATATTAAAAAAAAAAAATATATATATATATATATATACGGTATACAGTATCTATAGATATATCTAGATATATCTCTATCTCTCTCTATATAATATCTATCTAGATATCTATCCATCTATACACACACAGTATAGTGTCTTTTTTTCTTCCCACAATTAATTTTTGGTGCTCGGTGTTGATTCTGTGGCGCTGCTCCACACATTGGTCTATGTATGGGAAACACTGAAGCTTCTAGGGTCAGAGATCAACCCTACAGGGGTTAGAACCAAAGAGACACAAGTCTTTCACAGTCACGGACGGAGGTCAGGTGACCCCGGTCGTGGCGCCCAGTCATTCTGTGTCCTGACGTCAGAGACGGATCAGCTGTCTGCAGGCTCCACCGCTCACAGACAAGGACACACCACTCATCAGATTATTACGCTATTGGACTCATCCAGAAACGCAAAAGGGGACAAGGATTATAAATGTTATCAGTGATATCAGGAGAAGTGGAGGAAGAACCTTCCTCCATCCCGGTAGTGACTGTGTGATGGAAAATCCATGTTTACTCTGAATCATTTTAACGTTCTTCTCTTTTTTTGCATCTTCCAGATTTGTTGTTTACCTTTTTCCTGCTGTGTAAAGGCGGCGACACACCGGGCCGACTGCCCGATTTGCATCGGTAAATGAAGTCTGGCCGACTCAATCAACCGAAATGGGAAGTACACACCTACGCGATTACAGCCGATGCCGTACGTTCTGCACTTGCACGAGATGTAACGTCTCCAAAACAGGTGGCGCTAATCTGTATTGTGGTCCAAAAAAAAAAAGAAAACCAGAAATACCAGGTCCGCTCTCTAGACATAGTGTTCACTTTCACCGTTTATCTGGTATGTTTACCATCCTCACTTCCGGGCTTCACTTATTCGCTAGTCAAGCTGCTAGCCCTCCACCAATCAGAATGGTAAAAGACTGAATGACTAATAGCCGATTACTAATGTTGAATCGGCTGAAAAGAACGCAGGCGTGGCCAATTTCACTGTACACACCAAAGGTCATGTCACGACCTCTCAAGTTTCACAACACCGACACACCCGGTGTGTCGTTGCCTTAAGCAGTGCAACCTCATGCATAGCTCTGTTTGGTAAGAAGGCAGGATTCTCTTAGTCTGGAGACCAGACTGACTTTGCAGAGTCTGGCCTAGATCCATTGGCAAACGTTTATTTCCTGGTTGGTGGATGCTTGTCTGAAGTTTGAAATCATTGGATTTCCTTTAAACCAATCACTAACGTTTGGTAATGACGTATGTTATGCGCCACCGCTGGACTGGAGTGTGGAACAGTGTAAACGTTTCAAACTCAGCGTGCAACTTAAACGTAATCGATAAAATAAATTAAAATAGGTCAATTTTAATTTACATCTCACAAAGAAACGTCCACATCACTGGTGAAGACCGGTGAGGCGGAGAAGACATGACGTAGAACAGACCCACGAGTTTAATGTCAGCTCACATTAAACTCAACAGGGTCAAAGGAACGCCAACCCTGTCATCCCACCTTGATTCCTTGGAGAAGCTCTTAATCAGAGAACCATCTGCGAGCCCCCCCTCTGCCAGCAGCCTCTCACCAGCATTCAATCAGCCCGGTGGCATTCCCGGATTTCTTTCCCAAGTGCGGATTTATGGTGATGCACAACATGTGTGGAACATTTCAGCCTTATGTGGCTTTTAGTGATAAATATGTGGTCTTAGGAGCGCTAAATATGTGAATAAAAGATGTGAGTGAAACGTCCCTGTATAGATGGATCGGTACATCTACGGCGCCCTTTGTCAGAAGAAGCTCGCGAGAAGATTTGTCACGGTAATTAGCCAATTACGGATAAAACCACCACTAAAATCACTTTGTTATACATTAATCAGTCGTCTGCAAATTCATATCAAAAGTTTAATTTCAATGATCATGACTTTCTAATTGACAGGCTTCCTAGGTCTCCTCCTTTGTGGAAAATTGCAGTGAATGACTGAGCAGTCAACATGACTGACATGTCTCCAAACAAGGCCTTCACTGTGAAAGTCCCGTTAAACGTGCATCTGGGAATAATGCTGTTTTGACGAACTTGTTATATCTTCGTTTACCTGTGTTGCAGGAACTTTTTCAAACCCTTGTTGGTTTAACACCACACCTCACCCCCCTGACGACGGTTGCTAGGGGCAACCACCCGTCGGGGTTGGCAGGGCAGCAGTTAAAACCGCAGGGGTCTGGAATATCCACACGGTTAAAGCTGTTTCTGCCCATTTACAGTCCGACATTCCCGGATCCGTTTCCAGACCCTAACTTTCCACTCTGGGAAGCCATAATGCTAAAGAATGTTTAAGTAGAACTTTCACTGTGCTTCTGTCAATGTGAATCAGAGGGTTCCTTTCAAATAAAAATGAGCACCACAACACATTCTGTGTTGTGCATTCTGACCAATTTTGAAAAACAAAAAAAGATCACCACTGTTCTAAAACTTCAACAGTAGTGTTCTTGATCAAAACAGTGGATGGATGCAAGGGGTTCCTTTCAAATAGAAATGAGGCTCTAAATCTTCCAAATAAGTGTTCCTGATCAGAACAGTAGATGATCAGAGGCTGAGCAGGCCTGAACGAGAGCAGCTCAGGTCGACTGTGGCTTGAAGACAACTGGCAGCGTGGGTAAAACCACATAGAGGTAAACAAAGCGAGTGGCTGAACCAGTATAACCAGTATGGAGCATGCAGAGGCGGTGCATGCTGGGACCTGGGAAGCCGAGGGGTGGTCAATAGAACATGCTGCACTTTCCCTAGCGCTGGGTTTCTATGACGACACCTCATTCCTGCCCAGTGGGAGGTGAACAGGCCCCTCTTCCTCAGCTAGGTTAAATAGGTCCTGGTGACCGGTCACCATAGGAGAACAACACTGAAGAGATACCGTAGCATCCTATAACAGTAGGACCCTATAGCAGTAGTACTAGTATCCTATAGTAGCAGTAGTATCCTATAGTAGTAGTACTAGTAGTATCCCAGCATAGTATCCTATCCCCTCCTTATATTTAGGGGTTCAGCGAGTCCATCTCTGGCCTCTTCTGAACCCCAAAGCTCCTCTGCACTTTAAAGTCCAGCAGCACTCTAAGCTTTAGTAGTCACTCCAATATTGATTCACCTGAAAGTCTCTTTGGATGAAAGCATCTGCTGGATGACTGATTCATGGTTGGGATTAGGGATAAGAATAACTCCACATGTTCACGGTCTAATAATCAGTGGGGGGTATGAACGGATAGGTCAATAGTCGATGTGTGCCGACATTCACATAGGCAGCGATGGATCATCGGTAAGAACTCTGACTGACCATCTTAAATGCAGCACGCCACACCTAGAACAAAAAGTATGGCACAAATAATCAGGTTTACAGCAAGTCTGGATCGCAGCACTAAAGAGTGGGGTCCTACTCGTTAAAACACTCCCAGCACCTCTCGTTTCGTCACACTTGGCTCGTTTCAACTCCCTCAACTACCAACTTTAGGACATGATTTTGCAACCCATCCAATAGAAAGGGCGGAGAGTGGTGTAGAAATATAATAGTTGTACTTTGTATTACACAAATACTGCATGCACGTTGGAGTCCGGGTGAGGACAAGCGTGTGCACACATGACTCATCTAGAACTTCACAACGTTGGTTTTTCTGTTTCGCCACAAACTTGACCCCCGGACAGCACCCTGTGCGGGGGGTCCAAACCAACAACACAGCATGCAACTTCACAATCCCTGAGGTCCGACACAGACGTAAACACAATAAAACACAAACAGCACACTGAATGATTTAGCATGTTTGTGCAGACCAGAGAACGTCCCGTTGTTGAAGCAGAGGTTATTGTCAGCCCGCTGCATTCTGTCATGTTTGACCACTTCCCCGGACGGGGGGCTTCTGGTGACCTCTGTACCCCCCACCTCCCCCTGTTGTTGACACTGCCTGGGACAGCTTCCCTCCAGCTGAGTCCCTTCAGCCTCCTCCACATGGCCCTCACACTCCCCCACATGGCCCTCTCCCTCCCACTACAACAGACGCCCCCACCCCCATCCTGTTGGAGGACATGGGAGACGTGCAGCAAATTAGTCTCCCTGATGACCCGCTCTGCGGCTCCACACTCCACTGCCTCCCCACCAACCCCCCCTCATCCTACTTTTTCATGGCCGCATTCCATTCCTATACCCTTTATCAGAGAGCAAGAGACCAAAGGAATTCCAGTAATTTCACTTGTCGTCGTCTCCTCCTCCTCCTCCTCCGTGCCCTCCTCCCCAGACCCTCCCGCTCCCAGCAGACTCAGGGAGGTCCACTGTAGTTGAACATGTACAAGAAAGTACTGGGTAAGCAGAGTTGTCTCTTGGGTAAAGCATGCATGTTTGTGCGCCTGTGTGTCTAGCGTCATCAGTTTCAAAAACGATTTACTTTGTATTAGTTTACAAAGTTGTCCAACGACGATAGCAAAGATCACAATCATAGTGTCTTTGTTGTGTTTTTAGCACAAACAAGAAACTAGGATGAACTAATGCCAAGACACACCCACCGCCGTGTTCCAGTTTGATTGTTATCGAGCACTGGGGCGACATGAGAGACTTTGGCCTGGACTGAGGCAGCAGCATGTATACAGTACACAATACAGACATCTGGGAGCTGCCACACATACCAGCGGGGCGTGGCCCATTACGGCCCACTCACAGGACAAGAATCATTAAAACAACACAACTATATAAACGCACAACGGAGGCTGGGGATTCTAGACATGATCTGACTTAAGTTTGCCTAAGCTCCAGTATGGTTGAGGTTGGAAACTCATTTGTAGCTGCTTAGATGTTTGTCATGATTTTGATTTAATTGAAGGCTTGGTTGTTCAGCCTCGCTTGTAAAGATGCTTTTGGACCAAAGCAACTGCTTTGGTCTGCATCTAACATGCGTGTGCCTTTGTGTATGGGGGCCATCCCTGTTGAGGCAGGATGGAGTAGTGGGGAGGAGCTGTGGACCCCAGGCCACTAGGTATGGGAGACATGGGTTTGATTCCCATAGCCACAGTCAACCTGTACATGAGCAAGAGGTTTAACCACACCTTTATATTTAATGATATGTAACTCAATTAGCGGTAACTGCAACATTCAGAATTAAGTGTCTGCTATATGACTAGCTAATCAGATGTTTCCTGAGGCTAAAGAAGGCAGAATATAAACCAGGAAGCCGGCCAGCAGACGTTAGCCATCTCTAGCCTTCCTCCCACAGACCCACAGTACAGTCCATGACACAGATAGTTACTGACACATTTCAGACTCTCAGGAGAGCGGCACAAGGGGGTGAGATGAGCCACTAATCTATTCTGGTTTGACTCTCTCTGCTCCACATCCAGAGTACCACAGAATGAAAGACCTTTTTAAATACTAAGCCGTCCACAGTGTCGTCAGTTGGCACCAGTATGTTACGTTTCACTGGTTAGGTCAGGTCGCGTTACAAAGACAAACATGGCTTCTCTCTTCTCTACCAAGGTCCAGCTGGTCTTCCCCTCTCCGCCAACTAGAACCTCCCCATTCTGAGCTCTGTGCTGACGTCCTCCGACTGTGGAACAAGCAGTCAACTGTGAAAACATCTGACAGTCCACTGAGCTAGGCTGCTAAATCAAGATTACCAGGCCTGCTGAGCCTGCCCCAGCACAGTTACCCATTAACAGAACGCTCTACGACAGACGGGACGGTCCCTGGAACTGGTGTTGCAGTTTGTAAAGATGGTATCCTAGTAAACCTGGCTACTATAGTACAACTAGGAAGGGTAGCTGTTGGAAGGGAAAACCAGGAAGAGAGGAAGGAAAACCAAAGTTTGCAGAGAACAGACTGTGGCCACAAATACAGGAAACTCTGTGGGAGTGGGAAGAGGAAGGGAAACGCCCGATGGCAGCACTACCCACAAGCCCAGCATGGCTGCCTCTAGGGTCCAGACATCCATGTGTAGGATGCCATTACCTGCCCCTGGATCATGGGGATATAGGACAAGGTCTACACTGAAGGACTGATTTTGACTCCATGCCACCAGAGGGTGTTGTGAGGTTGAATCCCAACGGCATGAGCCTTTTCAGTGGGTAAAGTTCCCCCTCATTACAAAATATCCTCTACATGCTACTAGGTTGTTTTCTTCTGACGGATCTACAGAGAAGAGATTTGACTGCACACTGGAGAAGAGGCGTACCGGTGTGATCATTCCAGACTGAGGAGACCTTCAAGCTCCTCAAAGTCTGTCCTCAGCAGCTCAACTCTCCTGCAGAGCTCCATGGCCACACTCTGATCAAGCCCATCTGCTGCTGGACTCCATTCCTACCATGTGAAGACACCCTCTCACATTCTCGACAGCCATCTTTGTTTACTTTCAGCTATTTATTATTCACAAAACACACTGTTATTGTTCTGGGGGGAGACTTTAGCATGCCCAGCTTTGAGCCAAACGTCTCTTCTCTGAGATGTTTCTCTGACAAGTGAGGAACGAGTTCTTGAGATCCTCCACAGATGTTCACTGAGCCGTGGTGGTCAGAGAGCATGATGGTCGCTCATGGCCTGAGAGCACATTATGGAAAGCCGTCTTCCTTGTTTATAGTCTGTTATGAAGTGATGCGATGTACATTTCTTTACAAAGTTATCTTTTGACTCCCAAACCTCTAATGTAAATGTGCTATATTATAAAATGTTCTTTATATTTTATATAAGTTACCTACAAGCCTCTTGGGAAGATAAGCCGAAGAGAGTTTTGGTTCCTAAAAACTTTGGTTTCATTTCCAAATACATTTTCATAAAGTATTTTAGTGCAGCCCAGCGCTAGAAGGACCAGGACGGTCGGTAGAACATGTGCTGCTGGTTGGTTCAGAAGTGTTCCCTTTGTTCCTCAGCTATGCGTTCTCCTGCTCTCCTCCAGGCCTCGCTCTCCTTCTTGGGAACCAGGAGAGGGAGCGCAGAGGAAATGACAAAACAGCAAAACTATTTTGCCATTTGTGGAACTGTGTGTGAAATATCACAGGGAGCAGGACTGTGGTGTTTTCTTAAGAGCGTACGTAGCTCCAACGAGGAGAAGGAGGAAAAATAAACCCCACGCAGCAGAAACAAACCTAAATCTCTCTGCTCTGTCTGCATTCCTGGCCAGGAGGGCACAGGGCCGTAAGTATCCCATTTCCTCTGGTATGGAGTGGCAGGCGCTGGGATCACCACCACTAACCAGACGTTCACCACCACTAACCAGAGATTACCCACCACTAACCACACATTCACCACCACTAACCACACATTACTCACCTCTACTAACCAGACATTACTCACCACTACTAACCAGACATTTACCACCACTAACCAGACAATACCAGCCACAGAAGTAGTTATGCTGAAACTTTTTATACGAGTAACATACTTAACAGTAGACGTTATAATGATCCAATATAGTATTGAGTATAGAGTGTGTAAAACCAAATTAAACCAGATACAACTGAAAGATAATAAGTTTACAACGAAAACGAGGTCAAATTTGCCATCCTATTTGCCTCTTCAAATTAAGCTATATTAAGGTGAAATGTCCCTCAAGAATACCCTCCAGAACACCAGATTGTGTTGCATTTGTTCTACTATGGTGGCCACTGAAAAGGTTAAAAGAAAAAAAACCTTGCATTTCAAAAGATGCTTTGAGTTCCATTTTATGATCACGCTTAGCTTAACATGGCAGCGTTAACATATCACAGAGGCCACAGAATACAATGGCCTGATTTGTCCATATATCGACCTAGTCCCAGTCATTAGATAACAGTTACATAATCATTTTTAACAAATGTGAAAGAACGTGGAGGCGAGCCAGGCGAACCATCTGCTGGGATTCAATCACTCTTACCCTCACCGAGCAGATTGTAAAAGTTGTTCAACAGGTAGTATTAGAGCCAGGCAGCAGATTTATTCTGCTGGCAGCAGTGCAGTTACTTATTCTCCACTGGTTCTCCCCAGAGCAGCTAAGCCTGTTTACTTTGTGTTCAGTCAGTGTTATCGCCAACGGGAGAAAGGTATTTGGCCTGACCGAGCCGCCCGCTCTTATGAATCAAAGTCTGCCTCAGTCCACTACTACGGTCCAAAAGCACTAGAACAGTCAAGACTCAACATTCAGATCGACACCAACAACTGCATTCAGAGAGTTAGCGTACCAGTCTGCCGTCTCAGAGGGTAGGGTGTAGAGATGTGTAATGGGCGCCGGTTAGTGATAGTTAGAGGGTGCTGCTGCAAAGCATGTTTCAAAGTTCACTCTCTGAGGCTGTAAAGTGAGGGAGTTCAACCAGTCAACAGTGCACCTAAACATAAACCACCAACCTAGCGACACCCACACATGCACAGCAGGTGTCTCTCACACAGACACAGGAAGTGCTTTATGCTTTACTCAAGAGACAACTCGGCTTACTCGACCAAACCTTAAAAGAAAAAGCTTACCTCAGAGGAAATGTCATTCAACATCTAGCTGCACAGCAATGCAGCCGTGAAGTTCAGTTAGTATTATTTAAATATTAAGAGGCTAAATGGAGCATGACTGGCATAACAGCCTGGCATGCCCCATCATGTGGGGAGCCATGATGGGGCA
>OMLJ01004178.1:2140-32660 GCA_900302595.1 Gadiculus argenteus | reverse complement strand
GTCAGAAGTGCGACCGCGCCTTCTCTCGGTCGGACCACCTGGCCCTGCACATGAAGAGACACCTGTGAGGGGGGGCCGACGGGGAAGGGGATGGACCCTGAGGATGATGATGATGATGGGGTGAGGGGGGGGAAGGTGGTGGTGGTGACGGTGGTGGAGGAAGGCAAACGCCAAAAAGAACTAAACAAAACCAAAAAATATATAACCCCCCCTCTCCCCCCGCCCACACTGAAAAAATGCCAAAGTTCATATTTTAAAAACCGTTCTTTGCCTTCAAGCGATGCTGGGAAGCATCACAAGACACGCTGTTTGTCGATAGCCATTAATTAAAAAGAAAAAAAAGCCGGAATCGTTTTCCGGGAAAGGACTAGCCTCGTCCTCGCCCCGCTGGGACAGGTGATTTCAACATGTCCGCCCTCTCGCTGTCTCAATTCAACTCTCAAGGGACCAGAACTGGAATTTGTCTTACTTAAAGCAGAACAACCACACACTTGGATAACCGGGTGCCAAGAAGCACTTGTGACTTGGAGAAAGGATATCGTTGTCGGGCTGACGCAGCTGGTGTCCAAGAGGCCTAGCGAGAGCAGGAGCCCCATCTCTCAGTAATGACACAACGTTTCTTTACAAACTGTATTACAAACAATCGATATTTATAGAGAATTTTCACCTGCGATGTCATCCACTTCAGGTACAATTCTAATTTATGTTACAGGAAGGTTCTGGGATCGAAAAGAATGGATTTACAGGAATGGGACCAGGGACCTAGCCTGGAGACCAGACTCTCTGACTTCGCAGACTGTAGGGGAAAGAAATTGAGCGGAAGTACGTAGACAGGTGGAGCCAGGCTACCGGGGACCAAGAAAGACAACACACACAGCAACAGCATGAGAATGAGAAAGACCTAAAGAGAATAGGACAGTGCCATATGTCTGAGTGTCCTTTTTGGAGGCTTCTCTACCACAGTCAGACTCTCTTATCAGGTGAAAACCCTCTTCAATGGTGACGGCAATCTTCGATGCACTGCAGCTGCACCGTGCAATAATTTATAGGAGACACACCAGTCATATTTTTGTATTAAATGTGTAACTCTGAACAAAATATTTTTTTTGTTTAAAGCCAAAATATAATATAATCCTTATTTCTTTTTGTACATTTGTAAATAGAAAAATGCTTTCTTAACGTTTTGTATTTTATGTATTTTACATTATAATAAAAACGTATTTGACCGGACATCTTTATTTTCCCCATCCATTCAACTTTTATTCCAACAGGCGGACTCTGGTTCTGGGTATATGTTTACTGGTTTCATTCACACAATTTGTTTCTCCTGCTGAGAACATTATAGGTTCAACTCTTTTCATCCCCAAACCCTATTTAGTATAGGGTCGGACTCGGGAAGTGGATGAGCGCCTTTTAAATGACAACAAAAGGCGATGGATGCGTCACACAATATCTACCCTGGATAATAAAGAGTTTGCGCCTCAGGCAATCTCGCACAATGTTCCCAGCTAAAAGGCTGGTCAAAAAATACCTCTACAATGTCCACTTCCCATTGTGCTCCCTTTCCACCTGCCAGCTGGAAGAATGGGCCGGGAAACCAAGCTACTGGATGACATTCAGCTGTGACACCGTATCTTTCTCAGAGTCAGCATTGTATCTGGTGCGATCAGCAACACACATTCAACAGCCCAAGAATATAATCCTAAACGTTGTCGTTTCTTTAGTTTTTTTTTTTATATGGAGTTTAGATCAACCCAAAGAGGGTGTGGAGGGTTTTTCGACTAACATGTTACTGCTTAATTACATCTGATAATAAATAAGATGCAAGGTAAACCACCTAGTAAACAATCTCTTTCCCTGTCAACTCATCCCTTCTCGTAACAAATACAGTACAGCGTGTAGGTAGGCTAGCATTAAGTCAAAATGTCATGTTACAATGTGAAGTAGTGCAGTGGTGTTATTTAAAATAACAATCCATGCTATTCCAGAAACTCAAATGTTGTTTGTGAAATATTCCAATGTATTTTTTATATTACTACTTTGTGTTTATGTAGCCTACTGAAAATTGTGACATTGTGGTAGGCCAACTAGTTTTGGTCTATACTGCCCCCTGAAGGTGTATAGTGTATGTTGTCATTCGGACAGATGTCACAAAATGATAAAGCCGACGTTAAACCATCATCAGCTATATTAGCAACTGCAGAATGAGCGACTGAAGAAGCAGACGTGTTCTACATTTACAGATATACATGTTCTACACGTACATTTACAAACCAAATAAGACTATGTTCATGTTGAACATTTGCGTAGTCGAATTAGTGTAGTTTGCAATGCACTTGACAGTGTTGTCTGTGTCTATTTACTTTCCAAGTAAATAGAATTAGGGTTAGTATATTTAAACCCATAACCCTTAAGGGACATCTTTGAAAACAGTTCTCAATTTTAATTGTGTATTCAGAGTGTGGTTTCCATCAGATAGTCAAATAAATTATTCAAACATAACACTCAATATCAGCAGTTTACCATCAGTTACGACAAAGCTAAAATCTAAATTAACCTGATTGACCAATGACTATTACTTAATGTTTGTGTGCTTCTCATAAGTAGAGGTAATCCAACGCATGGATTCAATCACTTCATCAAGATCTGCAGAAAGAAAGCAACAACAAAGTATTTCTGATGCACCAAAGTGATTTTACTTCATTCCCAACATTTTTAACTGAACAGTTTGACATAATCCAGTGGTCCTAAAAAGGAAAAGAGGAAAAACGAGTAATCTTTTTCAGTAAAAGCTGTATAAAATGTGGAAGGCCCTTTACTCGTGATTTACGCGTAGCATGACATTAGAACTAATCAACAAAAAACAAATTAACAAAAAAAAGAAGTTAAAAAAAAAGTCTCAATCGTCTCCAAAGTTCTGTTGTAAAAGGAAGTTGGCGGCCAGGTTTTCATTCTTCTCACAAGCAAAGTACGCCTGAATGACGAGTCCTTCTGGAAACCCGAGGGCTTTTAGCTGGAAACAGGAAGACCAAGACAAACGTCATGTCACAGACGGACAACAACTTCACCAGTGGAGCGGCAAGAGACAACTTCTGCATTTTGCAACATTTTCAGTGGTTTCCTCATTTCAAAACTTGGTTCCCATGACTCATTGACCTGCCAGTCGATAACTTTGCTATTTTATATCCACCTCATCAGGCACCCCCATCTAGTTCTGGTTATGAATGTGTACCTTCCAACAACCTGGACTCTTCACGGTACGACCATACAATCAAAAGGTGTCCAGCATATCGATGGAGTATACTGGGTATAATGTGACAGTGAAACTAGAAATCCTGTGTGATATATATATCGAGATGATAGTCAGAAATGCTGGGGAACAGTTACAAATAAAAATCCATTGGTTTGTGTATCGATAATACCACTTTAAAAGACTTTAAACCTGTTCAGAGATTTTAATTTGCCATTCTCTGCCCAGTTTGTAAGGTAGAGTGAATATATATGACACACTATTTCACGTTATTCTGTGGTGATCTTCCTCACCCTCTCGATGGCCTCCTTCTCCAGCGGTGTGATCTGGATGTAGTTTCCTCCAGACGGGTTGGAGGGCAACACTCCTCCACCTCTTCCTCCACCTCCTCCAGCTGGTGGTACCTCGCCCGTCACTGGCTCGTTTAGCATTTGAATGAACTGCTCCTGATGGTTACTAATTTCCTTATTTTAAAAAAGGAGACAAAATACAGACGTCATTCGGATTAGATTCAGATCGAGCACACTTACGTGTAGCCGTGGCAGGGAATGGACAAAAAACGCAAAACAAATGCACGTATTATGCGTGTTTACATCTTGAACGATATTAAAGCCTAAAAGCCATTTAATCTCAAACGCTCCACCACAATAGAACCAAAGACAAACCACTTTTCACCCAATACAGCCTAGCACAGAGCAGCACAGAGAGGACTGACTGAATAAACACCCTTCCCGTATCACTTGTGTTATCGCTTCAATATTTAGAATTCTTTGAATGACACCGCTTTCCCAGGATGTCTGGGTTTCTTCTCATGGTAAGTGTGGGTGAGGAAGGAAAAATGCGTGCACATCACAAGAGTACAGGAGCTGGACCAAGAAGTGTAACTGAGGAGAAATGATGAAGTTCCGCACACTGATAGAAGCTCCCAAACGTAGATTTATTTAGCGCGACGTTTCGGACACATTGTCCTTCAAAGTACACTTTGATGAAGGACAGGGAAACGTCATGCTAAATAAATCTACATTTGGGAGCTTCTATCAGTGTGCGGAACTTCATAATTTCTTCTTAGTAAGTGAGGGTACCTGCAGCAGCTCGGGGTTCTCCCTGCCAATCTCCTGCAGGAGCGCGGGCAGCAGGGAGGCGTTCTGCTGGATCAGCTCCCTCATGGTGTGGAACTGGGGCTGGTTTCTCAGAAAGCTCAGGGGGTTGGCCGGAGCTAAGCAAAATAGATATAACATGGTAAAGTATGTGTAAGGAAGTGTGAAAGGAGCCCCATTTCACCTCAAGGTGTGATGTTGGTTAGCCAGTACAAGACATTTCAAAATGTTCCCCAGTTACATCCCAAGTATTGAGTGTCCACGTAGGTAGAGACACTACAGATCAACCCACCAGCAGAGCCAGTGATAGACTGATCCATCCTTCAGTCTGGATGGACACTACCACTTGTGATGTCACTATAGCTGTCTGGAAGGACACCGCCACTTGTGATGTCACTATAGGGTAGTCTGGGAGGAAAATCCCACCGATGGTGTTACTATGGGGCAGTCTGCATGAAAACGCCCACTTGTGATGTCACTATAGGGCAGACTGCGTGAAAATGCCCACTTGTGATGTCACTATAGGGCATTCGGGATATGACACTCCCAGTTGTGATGTCACTGCAGGGCCACAGCCACATCGATTTGGCCAATCAAGAGCTCACGTGGCGGTGCGACAGGGCCCCCTTAAACAAAGGCAGGAGGACACAGAAGACATTGGCTCCACCCACAGCACTGTGGTAACGTGGTGCACTGGGGCCGGTGGACACTGACCAGCTGCAGGGCTTGGTGTGGGGCCAGGGTTGGAAGGGCTGCTGACAGCGGCTGGAGCCACCGGGGCTGGGGCTGCACCAATAGGAGGGACCGCTGGAACGGCATCTCCCTCCCCCCTGGCTGGGATGCCCTGGAAACCAGCGAGCAGGGGGAGCCATACATGGTCATGAACCAGCGCCAAGTGGGTCAACCCGACTGCAATGATTGACTGACTGAACTGGTCGTTGGCATTTTTTTATCCTTAGGTCAGAGGTTGAGTGACACCCGGATTGTTTGGTACTAATCCAAGGACTACAGATGGTTTTTCTTTTTAACCGTGACCAAATGATGCCTGGAACATTTACTAATGTTGTGCAGAGCACAATAAACACAGATATTTCATAAATACATATTTTAAACAATTATTTTTCAGTGGACTGTTGTAATATTTGCAGAGCATCTACAGGTCTGTTTACCACTGGATCATTTTGTGTGAGCCTTTCGGCCAAATAACACTGAAATTAATTTAGATACATGATATTCAGGAAACGACAGAGTTAGCCCAAGGATACCAACAGGTAGAATGTAGACATAGGGCTTCCAACCATTTGGCTAGGAGTTAAACACAGCAACACAACTACTAGACTATCCATCGCAGCCCCAGCATCTATGAATATCAATGATAAACATTTGTTTTGCTGTACTATATTAAATAGATATCTGGATTACAACCGCAACGCTATCATTTACTACACTAAGCGGGAGGGGGCTTCTCATTTGCTAAATGTATTTTGGGCAGCATTAGCCGTGCGTCTCACCGTGAGCAGATACTCCATGGCCCGGTCTGGGTTGTTGAAGCTGGCCCTGAGAGCGTCCACCACCTGCTCCCTCTCAAAGCCCATCATCATCATCTCAGTCACTATGGAGTCGTACGACTGACCAGTCACTGGAGGGGCGCCGAGGAGAGGACAAGCACGGTTAACACGCACACATGGTCAAACGTGCAGCTCAGAAGTTTTCCAGTCTATACGTGCTAAACTTAAAACATGGCATTTGAAGATATAATTCCCCTGGCTTAAGAGATCTCAGTACAAATAACCCGAACACCCAATGTTTAAGAAGAGTACTTTTTTAATTTGTGGGTAACTTTTGAATCAAATGAGAATGTATCAAAACTATTCTAATAACTGTGCCATTATATGGCTTGTTTTGGTTCTTTGAGACCTCATGGACATTCTATAGCACCCAAGGTAAGCACTTTGTCTGCTACATCAGCTATACCTGACTACTAAGAAACATAATCATCATGCGTCAACAGTCACCACTACTGACTGCGCCACACTCAATACAGTACATCATACAGTGCATTCTATCAGATACTCGTCAAAACACTTCACCCGTACCCAGTGCTGAAATTGCTTCATCAAATAGATTTGTGTCCGTAGCGGCCTCACTGGTTCTACAGGGCAAAGAGTAGGAACAGCCAGGTCAGGTGTGGGTGGTTTCTACATTAACACTTTTTCCAAACAAACAACATTTTTGTCACAGGGCACTTTAGAAACCACACAATTAAGGAACCTGATCCATCCATAATCCTACCTGTTGGAAGTGGCAGATGGCTCCACAGTCGACGGGGCGGCGGTCTCTTCTGCTGCGGGCTTCTCTGCTGGAGGGGCTTGCTCGGCAGGAATGGCCGCAGATGGCGTCTCCCCTGGGGCTGGAGCCGAGGGCACCGGGGCAGCCGGGGGATTCACAGCTGATGGGGCTGCTTTAGGCTTGAGTCGCGGTGAAAAAAACATTTTGTAAAGGTTATTTTGCATCAAGGTTTACTTTTAGTCAGGTTAGGTTACAATATATGTAAATATGTTATGAACGGCTAGGTTGCATCTGCTCCGTCCTATGAAACTAGTATCATCAGGTATTGAACAAAACAATTGGAATATTATCATGACCAACCCCATGATCAGTAGATAGGCTTGTTAATAAAGTGCTGTTAATGAAGAGTTGTCTAGGAGTACGAAAAATTGTACTCGGCAAAGTGGCAACGTCTCCAGTGTCTATATAAAACCATGTTTAGTTCAGAAATAAATCGAAGCGGTCGATTCCTACCTTCGTCACCATGACGACGACAAAACTCTTATCTTCGATTTTGTACTCCTTGATCGCCGTGTCATCGCTGAGGATTTTTCCTGTGGAGTACACAAGCATATTGAATCAAACATTTATATTCACAGGTATTTTCTTTATTATTCTTTGGTAATTACAATTCAGAGATTATATAGAGTGCACAATTAGGCATTAAAAATACCCTGTTGGCATTTGAATGCTTTATTAAACAAGTGTATTTTCATTTGTTAATCATCTTAAAGGAAATACAATGCTAATACAACTGCAAAAATTGAAAACTGCAAAAAGGTAAACTTTTGAAATTTAAATATAACTTGTCAAACTGGTCGTTTACCCCTTCAGAGCAATACTTTGAAGTCTACAACTTATTGGAACCAAGGTGAATAGGACCTTAGCTTAAGTATAATAACCTACTGGAAATAGCTTTTAGCATCACTACTTGATGCCCCATGATGTATCGCACACTCCCATACCTAACCTTGAATTTAACCTGCTAAACTTTGCATATACTTGTATTACACACCAAAAGACACCATGTGTCATGTAAATAAGGAATCCGATGACTAAACATTCTGAGATTTTGCCTCCCTTTTCTTTATTAGTCTTAATTTCCGGAATAAACCCTTTCTAGATTTCTTTAATTCTCAATTCCCTCACTTGAAGAGAAAATCTAGTTGTAATAAAAGGGGGGCTGAGTCCTCACTGCAGACCGCAGGAGAGGCACAGCGGGGTTGGCTCTTGGCAGGGGTCAGATGAGATGTCCCTACCCCGCTGGAAACCAACCCATGAGCCAAGCAGTGGCAGCCCAGCCAAGTACAATCCATTGAGTGAACAATGCAATTCTATATGTTTACATGAAATAATGCAAGATATGAAGCTACTTTAAACAATACAAGGTCAGATTGTGCCAGGTTTACTGTCCCTGTTTACTCACTCTTGGCCACCATAGCACCATAATGATGGTGTTTGACGTCATTACTGCAAAAAAAGGTCCAGTCCAGCAAGCATTCTCCCTCAAACCCACGCCTTCAATTATTGGCATTCACTTCACTTAATGTAAAAGTGGTTCTTAGGTTACTATGATTCACATGTTTAAACGTTGGTTATGAAAAGGCGTAAAGTGATTAAGAGCCTTGTGGTTTAACATACCAGCGTATATTAGTTTCTGTCCGTTGACTGGAAAACTGTCCTTCCCCTTCTCATGTTCAATCTTTTCTTTTAATGTCTTTACCTGTGGAAACATTGAATAGTAATAATATGATAGTTTGAACCACTTGGCTCTTCTGACCACCAATGAGAGCAAAATTTGCACATGGCCTTTGAACGTAAAAATCTATTACCAAGTCAATAAAGCAAGTTAAAGTTAACTTTTATTTCAAGTCACATCTTTGGACATCTTTGGCTATAAGAAAAGGTAGGTTGAAGCTAAGCATGTAAATAATAATCAAATACTGAAGTAAGGAGCAATATTAGAGCCACTCATAGTTGCAAGCTTGCCCATTTTAAGCTGAATGTGTAAACCAAGTTCTATAAATATGCACCTTTGAACCACTTTTTATACAGTGTGTTTACTAGCATGAATCAAGCTAGTAGAACTACCATATGCACCTTTTTGCATTCCTGATGTGAATATATATCACCTAATCAGTTACAAGCTTACTTTATAACCACCTTCCATGTGTTTTCTCATTCTAAGTTCAAGACTCACTGTTAAGTCTCTATAGCCGCGTACCGACCAGGCGTACTTTTCCCGCTATGAGGTTTTCTGGGTGCAGTTTGGAGAGAGGATCCGCCCCTCAGGGACTCTTACAGCGGCTCAGAAAGTCCTCCAGCAGAGGTGGTACTTTTCTGAGCTGCTCGTAGCTCGTCGAAGCTCCGTTGGTAAGCCTGTCGGACTTCCCTGTGGTGCGTATGCGACAACAAGGAGCTAATGCGTGGGCGTAGCCAAAAAGAAAAGCCTGGGACTGAAAAAGTCCTGGTCGGTATGCGGCTATTATTTCATGCCTGTTTTAAATAACTTTAATCATGTTATACAATTTCTCTTGCCCATTAATTTCTGTATATTTCTACTTTTTACTTTTATAATCCTTATTACTCAATGTTTCTTAGAACTTTCTTAGAACTTTCTTATTCTGGGACTATTTCCTTGTTCCTTTGATGGCTTAGGGAGTGTTGTCTCATGTGGGACTAAAAATAAACGCCACAAAAATAAATACCACAGTGTAGCCATTAGCCAATTATTAGACCAAGTTGCTGACCATGGTCATCCCATTATGGCCACAGACCAAAGACTATACAAACATGAGAACAAGCACAATGTACTTTGATTGCCAGAACAGTCCTCAAATCAATAGTACCAAAGGAATGAGGTTGAACCGGCATTAAGTAGAAATAATGTGTTTGTTCACCAACTGCCATCGTTTCTACCAGCTTGTCAAATCCATGAGGCAAGGAATTCAAAATGAATATTTTGAAGAGGTCCTTCAGTGGTATCAAATTGGTGTACCTAATGAAGTGTAATCACAACCTTTTCTTCTTATAAATGAGTCATACCGTATCTTGTCATTTCCCTAAACATACATTTAGGGAAATGACAAGACTTTCCACATGAAAGGACCCGTTGAGAGACGTTAATTATATGCACATAATATAACTTAAAACCTGAAGCTACAGTCCTAAAGGTATGGCCCCAATGGCTCTTCATATTTTGGGTGACCTTTCATTTTCTTTCGATATAGATAACTAAACCATTGTTTTGAATGGCTCTTGCGTCAGGCGAAGATGAGTCCACTGCCATGATGACACTTTAAAAAATGTCATCATGTGGATGTGTGTCATGTGGGAAATGTCAAATATCTATGCCAAGAATCAAATGGAGTTAACGGAGAAGAGAAAAGGGTATGTCTCCAATGTGGTGCATGTGAGGCTGTCCATAAGGAATTCTAGATATTGAGAGGTGTGTGCGTTTGACACTAGCGAGGGTATTATACTTATCTGGCGTTACCACACAGGGGGACCTACAGGGCCCCCTGTGTGGTAAAAAGAGTCAGCTGAACTAGTTTATACTTTCGATTTCTACCAACTCCAGTATGGCCCTTGCAGTGCCCGTGCGTAAAGCACGCATTGCAAATACTATCCTCCTAATGGAGGCTAGTGGACAGATAAAAAGGGACAACAGAGGGATACACCAAACTGGGACACACATCACGTTAACAGTGTTAGGATATGATGAGCACTAGGCCTTTAAAGCCTTCATCTACAACTTCCACTGGACCCGTCTAAATGCTGGAACCCACGACCCACTCGGCTCTGTTGACAAGCGACTCTACGTAATATCGCTGCAGAAGTACGTACATTTCACACCATATACACTGCCAAGGTGTACATTTGGTTACCCTCCCAACTTTAACGACACGTTTGTAATTCGTCAGTCTGTATTCTGTGCCCAGTCCGCCCTCCTCCACAAAACCCCACTGGGTTGTTTTAACTCTTACCGTTTCCTCCTCGTCGATGTCAATTTTAAAAGACTGCTGTTGGAGGGTTTTCAAAGTGATCAGCATGTTAGCCACTGTCACTGTCGATAACTTAAGGGACTTGCGGAGTTATTCTCTTGTGAGTTGTGTATCGCAGGCTCATTACTCTGGACCGGTCAACGCCATTGGGCTCAGCCTTCTTCTTCTGTTCAGTCACACGGAGCAGCAGCTGCCAACTGGCGCTCCTGTAGGCGGGGACCCACCCTGTCTCCACAAGATCAAGACCTGGATATGGTTTTCTTTTAGAAATATGAAAACAATTATTTTTCTTCATTTTATTTTATGACGAATGTAAAGATACAGGATCAGTAGACCTGGGTATGGTTTTTCTTTTTGAAATATGAAAACAATTATTTTTCTTCATTTTATTTTATGACAAATGTAAAGATACAGGATCAGTAGACCTGGGTATGTTTTTTGTTTTTTTTAGAAATATGAAAACAATTATTTTTCTTCATTTTATGACAAATGTAAAGATACAATATTCAGCTAAAATATAGTTTAGCTTTACTTGAATTCTTATTGCATTTGTCTATGTATTCTTTGTTATTGAAACTAACTCACTTACCAAACCACCCGCTCTATATATTTAGTAAGTTTACTTTACAGATGAACATAACTGCAGCGTTTGAAGCCCAATTCAATCCCAATTCCCGCAAATTGAGACCGTGTCACGCATAATCAATGCTTGCTCCAAAAAAAGTTGGTCGCTCTATATCCTGGAGCCCCAGGCAGGCGAACGAACATTACCTGACAGTTCAGCACGCTACTGTTGCCACACCTACCTCTTTTGACCTACCTCTCAGTTGAACTGTGACTAGGTTGTTGTCAACTTTTTCGTTGTTGTCATGACAGCGCACGGCGTGCCCTGTCATGCACGTGACGCGCACGCACGTGCATACCAGACACACACTGGGAAGGAACTTTTAGATGCGCGCTTTCCATTTCGAAAAATGGAGGAAAAGTCTGAGGCACCGCCATCACCAATTAAAAAGGTGAGAAGGTGTGGGTACAAGAAAGACTGGGAAAATGAATATTTGTGGCTGAAAGGTGTTGAGGGGGTCGTCCTTCTCAATCGGACATGGAGGGGAATACGATGTCAAACGACACAGACTCACGGAGACTCACAAGAAACGTGTTCAACAGAAAGAGACATCCAAATATATGGATGCTTTCCTCCGACCTAAAGACGACTTTCTAGCTGATAAAGTGACTGCTGCAGAGGTGAAGTCCTGAAGATGTCCCCAGAACACTGAACAGTTTTAATTTCCTGCGCCTGCCTTTACTAACATGCAAGTTCACCATCTTTCCTCCCCCTTCTCGTCTGGAGCCGTGAGTTAAGACTTTTTGTGTTGAGCAACTACAATTCCTGTTAATCCTATAATGTTACATTATAATCTATTGTAATGTAAGTGAATAAGTGTAAGTGAATAAATTGTAATGAAAAATAAATAAAATTAAATAGCTTAACTAAATCGTGAGTGGAAGTGCATCTGTGTGTCAATTCATTGAATGTTCAAAGTATTATGAATCTTTATTTAGAAAAAAATACACATTGGTTGGCCTATTCATGAGCATACATCAGTAATTACACATGTTTAGGGGAATAGGGCATTATTAATATACCATGTCAGGTGGTATGTGCTAGAAATCGGTAAACCACTATCAGTGAGTCTGCCCGTGAGGTGGGGGCACCGCTGCGTCAGGCAGTGTCCCCCATTGTCCCCCCGAAACGTACCCCTTGTCCCTCCTTGGGCTTATTAGCAGGTGGTCACCCTACCTAGATATCAATTTGATGACTAGCATGGCTGCTGTAATCACACATAATGGTTCACTTTGGAACATGAGGTTTAGTACATTTGCTGAATGTATCTAATTCAGCCTTACATTTCTGGACAGATACATAGATAGATAGATAGATATGCTTTATTTCAGACTCAAGGTCCATACAAAAGATATAATCAAGACACAGTACAAAACACAAAATAAAAAATAGTCTAATGACTCACTTTTAAAAGACACTTATACCAGTGCCCCCAAAACTGAGATGTGCAGCGTGTGTCACTGTACATAATGTTCACCATTGCCACAACATTTTGATTCTCAGAATCATTTAACCGGCAGATGAATCTGTGCATTACATTTCTCAGAACCGCTTGCAGTGTGTTCACTCCAGCACTCACAAACAACTCACTGGCACTAGTCCATCTGGGCCTTTTTGTATCCTCAAAGCGTTAGTATGCCACTTGCAGTCTCTGACATACTAAACACACATACTAAACATGCTAAATATTATTCTCTTTTATGGATATTAAAGATAATCTATTCTTTAATAGACTCAACAATAATATGGATTATGTCGCTTATCAACGTTTCTTTTGCCAAAGCCAGAAACAAAACCATCCGATCTGATTGAATTTAAAATTAATTTAATTTAACTGCTTGAGTTAATAGCATTTTGCTTATTATAGTCGTATTAATGGCACCTGATTAGTATTTTTTAAGGAATGAAGTAACCAACAAGCATGATTACTCCCCACATGGTGAGGAACTGGTAAAAGCCCTAATGGCAGTGGACTCCGACAGTGTGTCCAACACAATGGCCTTGACAACTAGTCTAGTCTAGTCAACATGCAGCCTAACATACTAAGAGTATAGTATAGATTCAAATCTAAAGTCTGATGGCAGACAAGCTCAAATATTGAGGAACATGATGTTTCACTTTCTTTTCCTTCATAAATATCAACCAATCATGTTGCTCGAGGCGTGGAGCTGTAGGTGCATCATTGACAAACACAAGCTCGGACAGCAGTAGTCAACTGTAAGAAATGTCACATTAGTCACATTAATTCATAGTTACTTTATGTACTGTCAGGCACTTTGTTTACGGTTTAGTCACTTTATTTACATTTATTTACAGTCATTGCTCATTCTTTTTGCATTGTGGAATTATTCATCTACTGCATCTACAATCTCCATATGTACAGGACCTTGTATCAAGCCAGGATGTACAAAACTTCTTTAAAAAAGCGCTTCTTGCAGCGTGCCTGTGCTAGGGAATAGAGCAGTGGCGTGAAGCTTAGCGGGGCGGCATGCCCAAGGCGCCGCCGGTGTGGGCTAGTCCGTCGGAAACAATGGGGGCAGACTTTTTGGCGCTGCACGGCCGTTGTGTGATAAATCGATTTTTAGATTTTTTTTTAGGCCATATCGCCCAGCCCTACTGCAAATGTTTCAAATCAATAGTGTGGAGATTTGCCACTGTAAAAATACACTTGTTAGAATCAAAAAGGTTTTGATTGGTAGGCTATCTCCATAACGTAACAGGAAACAAGGTGTAACCCCTCCCCTTTCAGTTTCTGGCTTCCGGCCCAGGTTCTAATGGTGTTCTATTGTTCTGAAGTTCTGACCTTGCGTGTCTATTCAATACAACAACAGTATGACTAAGCCTAATACATTTAACAAACTTGCTGTATTTAGTTGATAAATAACCCAATCCCTTCTTCATTTGACAAATTTCTCTGTCATTCTTTCATTTGTCCTTCCTTCTCCTGCTTTTTATCATCTATCCGTTATAAAAGAGGTCTCTATCGCCTTGGCCAGAAGACAATAGGTAGTCTTAATAAGCTGCAGCCCAGATCACAATAACAGCAGCATTATCTTTCACGCTTTCTCTCAAGTCTCTTCTCGCATCCTACGTCCCTAGGGGTCGTCAGTTTGCTGTTCGCCTACTCTGAAGTGATTAGTGAGAGCTTACTGGGTGATCCCAGGGCACTCGACATATTTTTCAAAAGATGATGTTAGGCCCGTGAAATAAAAGATGCACACCCTCCAACATATATCGCAGCAGCTGTTGGTTTGTTTGCGATTTTAATACTTGAGATGTATTAATTCAACAAGATGTTAGTAGTAAGCCACTAAGCTATAGAAAGAAAATGATTAAGCCTGGGATCAATGTTGTCTTATAATCTGCAAGCTCTGTGGTGATAGGCGCAACATACGCACACGCACACACACACACACACACACACACACACACACACACACACACACACACACACACACACACACACACACACACACACACACACACACACTTCACAAGGCCTCTGTGATTGTCTTTTGACCATTGCATAATTTTCTGTCCTTTTGACATTGACATGAAAATATCCTTTGGTCAAATAATCAAAAGTTTATATTATTCTAACCCTAAACCTTGTATTGTGTAAATATAACGAGAAATGCTGTCCAATTCTGTGAACTGAAACATTCACTTAATGAATGTTCAAGTTCATGGCTTAACCATATGCTCTGAATTTGAATTACTTATTCAGGAGAACATGAATATGTATTAGGTATCCAGACATTTTATTTCTGAGAGTAATGACCAAGTTGATCCCATTCCTGCTCAATCTGTTATTGTAACCCTGCTACCACACCTACACCATTTTATAGTGTGAACTCTAAATATGTAAAAAATATAACACAGAACTCGGAAACACAGATTTGACTATTATAACTTTATTATCAAGTTAAAAAAAGACAATGAATTACAATATTTACAGAATATCCAGAGATAAATGGAACACATTTGTAAACAATCATTCTAGGCAATATCACAACCCAACATCAGGTAATCAGGAACTTTTTTTTTTTTATCGGACAGAAGGCAAGAAAGAGAAGACTCTAAAAATCAAACTATGGATGAAACAGTTGGAATAAAATGACAAACATAACAACGGAAGCAAACTAAACGTATTTACAGGTATCCAGTGTGTCGTAGGCAGGGATTAAGATAGAAGGAAACCGGGAGGTAACATCGATACAGTCTCAATCCACACAGTGAGGGCGTCATAAATAGGTTTTCTTCTTCTTTCCAACGATAAATTAGTACAGGACAGCGACTAGTTTTGGAGTACATAGCTTCTATGGACACTACATAGATCCCAACCTTTGAGTGTGTGTGTGTGTGTGTGTGTGTGTTGGGGGGTTTGCATGCTAGGAGACAAGCTGCCAGTGCTACACTCTTTTTCAACAGATTTTAAAGGATTGCCCCATCAACAACAAGAGGGCTTTGAGATTCAGCACCAAGTCGCTGGTTTTTAAGCGGGGCTGGGAGGGCTGAGTGACATTGAGGGATAGTGGTGGGGGGGGGCTGCTACATTCTTAAACCAGTTTGCCTCTCAACTATTAACTGGGAGGCACACTGGGACTATTAACTAAAGGTTTGAACTGTTAACCCAATCTACAACACATACATCTCTTGGTAAATAGTTGAGCAAAGGATGGAAATAGATATGGATAAAAAAAAAAAAAAAAAAACTACTTTTAATTTGAAAAATAATGCTAATTACGATTTCAAATTAACATCCCTATTGGGAATTTGCAATGCTCGACTTGAATCATTGTACAACCACACTGATTGCACGCTACTACAGTATCTGCTAATTACTGTTATAGTACAAAATCTGTTTAACTGCACCCAGATGTTGCAAAACAGTGTCTTAACGTTTTAGAGGGAATTTAAATACCTCTCGAAAGGGTTATTTATAATAGTTTACCGTTTTATTTTCTGTTTTAGTATGTGAACACCAAAAATTAAATAAACAAGATATAAGTATCCTTTCTCAAACACCACATTTCAAACATGTAACAAGTAGTTCTGTTTTCTATACATCGCTGAAAACCAGTAGATTAGTTGGGTTTCACTCATAGAATTCCAAGATGCCCTATTTCCACCAATCAGGAAAGACAATCACAGCAAACTTAGCCAGTTCGATACATATTTTGGTATCAGTAACAAAATTGAGTTCAATATGTTCCTCTCCAAATTTGAAAGCTCAATAGAGTTCCACATGACACTCAAGTCATTTTGTATTTTAAAATGATGCTTGTTGGAGATTTTCTGAATTGCTATTGGTTTCTAATAAGGCTTTGGGGTATTTAAGCAGCAACTTCAAACAAATACAATCTCTGCCTTTTTTTTCCCGTCGATAATAACACAGCTTCGTCTAAAAAATAAGCACACAAATGCAGGCTCTGACAGTTGTCTTAAAACACATATAGAGTATAGGATTTCAAGTAAGGGAACTTCACTTATGCACCTAAAATAAAATAAAAGTTGTCAAATGTTCACATTAAAGTCCAAACTCACACTCATCACAAACAAACGTGGAAACGAATTCTGTCAGAAATCTCAAATGATGATGAAAAGGACCTTATGCATGACACTTGGTTCTTTGTTGTCCGCTTCACATATTCTTATATCGTACTTGTACAGCAGTACAATGTGCAAATTGCCTGAAGCAGACCGTTTAAAACCAAAAGTTAAAAGGTCAAATCTATTTCTTGATCAGCAAAATTAATGGACACATAGAGTGGAAATGTTGGGGAAGAATTCGTATACGTAGTATAATATAAGGGAATCTATAAATATAGCAATTTGCTATAATCTTCAAGGAACCAGGGGAAAAGGGACAATTGCAGTTATCTCTAGAAATTAAAAAAAAAAACTATTGAAGATTTAAGGTGCAACTATTCCGCAAGGAATACGTATACATAGATAAAACAAGGCTAAGAGGTAAAACTCTGAACTTCAATTATTAAATAAGAAAGGTAGCTCAACAGGAGACAAAGGGAGAGTTAAATGCTGTTTTACACCTTACCATTTTCTTTCAGGTAGAGGTTTGGGATTGCAGGGTTTTTCAAAGGTGCTTAAACAATAAATGTCTCAATTTAGTTCAGTTTTGGACGACAATCTCAACAATTACCATAGTAGATGAATCTAGGTGGAATCTTTTCGATTGTATATTTCGACAAGCACGTCTAGAGATCTGTTCACTATTGGTTACCAATATATTAATATATAGATCTGTCCTAGAGGACCACACAGTAGGGGTTCAGCCATTTATGAAGAACAAGTCGAATGTGGCGTGACCTAATAGCTCTAAAACGTAACATTTAAAAAAACCATGAGAATTCAAATAGAATTCACTCCAACGTTCTTTTCCGTTTCACATTTCCCTTTCTTCTTTGTTTTACTGATACTTAACGCTATAATCACACCCAACTCATTGTACCCCATACTTTTTTTTCTTCTTCTAATTTCGAATGAGGCCCTAACTCTTTTTTTTTTTTTGCACCAAACTGTTTATTGTTTTCTTTTCTTTTTTTGGTTTAGAGCGATTCTTTGTTTTCCATGTACTGGTCTGGAGTGGTCTGTAAGGAGTCAGTAGAGGGCCCGTTCTCCTCCTCCTCCTCCTCCTCCTCCTCCTCCTCCTCCCTCTCCACCTGCTCCTCCTTGTGGTGACTGGACAGATCTAATCCGGGGTCCGTCGTGAAGGAGGGCTCCGCGGGAGGAGGAGGGGCCGGGGCCTCCAGGGCCTCCGGAGCCGCACTGGGGTCTGTATCCATTGTGTTTAACGACCTATAGCGGGAGAACAACGTGTAATTAGAACATGGATCGGTCTGCGCACAATCCGATAGGATCGACCACCAATCAATCAAAACCTTTATTTATTCTGGGAGGGGGGAGAGAGACACAATGATTAGTGACATTCTGTGGGTAAAAAAGTCAGAGAAAAAAAAGATAAATACATATAAAAAAACAACACATAATTTAACAACATACCAATCAATCTGGATAGAGTGTTATCTTTGTTATTATTTAACATAAGGACCACTAGTGCTATAAAAAACAAATACACTCCAACGCCATTGAAAGATGCTTTGGATTAAAATGGCCACCAAAAGGCATGTATTCAATCACAACCACATTGCAATATAAAGGTTACACACGTAAGTATGGTAACCCAAATGGTACATTTGCATTGATACATTTGTTGTTTGAGAGCAGACCGGGTAGGTTAGAGGTTAAAGGCGGTACTAACATGCCATGCCGGAGCACATGTCGTTCCCACTCTGTGCTGTTGGTGAAGCAGCGACCGCAGAACTCACAGGGCAGGCGCTTCTCCAGGACGTTCAGACCACTGCTGCTGCTGCAGCAGCTGCCGGGAGACGCAATGTCTTCTGGGAAATGGAGATCAGATAAGTAGTCAGCCTTGTGCATAGTGGTTAATGAAAATGGAAGGACACAGCATGGCAGACATTGATTTTCCATCTATTTTATGTGTCTATTATGTTTCTTAAAGAATAGATGATTTTTCTTTTTCTTTCTTTTCTTGTAGCCATGGCAACGATTTAAACAAGGCTCCTTTAGGGGAAATTGTCATATTATTGTACTATTTGTAAAGGGATGTATGTCGTTGCAAAGCTTGTGTAGGCAATGTATTTAATCAAATAATTAATTAATATACTGACAGAGGTATGGCTATCTATGAGTGTTAAACGTTATATAACCATCCAAGAAGAAGAGAACATATATAATGTGAGGCAAAAGAAACTGGCAGCCAAAATAAATGAGAATTGAATGAAAAAACAAAACAAAAAAAGGTGGCACACCGGTGACCATCTACCTGGAGTGACAGGCTTCTCCGTCACCTCCTTGGCTGCCCCCTCCCCTTCCTCTCTCTCCACCTCTTCCTCGCGTTCTGCCATCACTCCGTCGTTCATGTCTCGCTGTTCTGCCTCGGCGCTCTCTTCCGCTTCCATGTCGTCTCCGTCTTCACCTTCTTCCTGCTCCTCGAACGACAGCCGTCCGTCCGTCACCATGTCGACCGCCATTATCATCTCCTCCTCCTCCCCCTCCTCCCGCTGCTGCTCCCCCTGTTTCTCCGCCTCCTCCTCCTCGGTACTGCTACCAAACTCCTTCATCATCTCTAGCTGGTCCAGGTTCACGCGGCCCATCAGCTCAAAGTTGCGGAGCACCTGATCGAAACAGAGGAGGGAGGTTTGTATCAGTTGGGTCCCCTTCAAGTCAAGTCAATTTCATGTTTGCAGCCCTTACTTCACAGTTAATCTCAAAGGGCTTTACAGTCACACTTCATACAACACCCTCCCTAACCCCAAAGCCCTCCCAAGGGCAAAGAAAAACTCAGCAACAGAGGAGGAAGGATCCAGCAATGTGGGATGTTTAGGACTGCAGGATAGGAATAATGGGCGGGAACATAATGGTAGCAAAAAAGCTGAAATAACAACAATTACGTTGTTAGGACATAATGGCTTAAACTTCCATAAATCCATTCATGACGGTAGGACAGTCTGTTTGGTCAAATTCATAGTTTGATCGTAGCGTTTATGACTCTAAAGAACCGCCCCAAAGTGGAGATTGCCTGAATTTGAAGCACGCAGACTAGAATGAATAGGCTCACTGAGACAACAAACACAGAGACTTGGGGCTGGGGGATGGCTTCTGTTGTTTTGAAATACACTGAAAGTGAAGCTGTTTATTGTGGATTATCTATTCTGGTCTTTGCTAAACCCTATGAGAAAGATTCTATTCCCACATTAGGTACACATATATTCAGTTATTATGTTCTCCTTTTCTCATGGGAAATGTTTATTTGTTTTGTTCTGCCAATCCATTCAAGTATCACTTTCCCTTTCCAGAGATGGAACGGTACAATAAAGAAGAAGTACGTAATGCAAATAAAAACAGGGATTAACCTGTGTTACATGAGCAAAGTAACTAATTATTCCTAAGAATATAACATGAAACAAAAACATAAATACATTTCAAAATAAGAAGGGAAATCAAAAATTAAGACACAAGGGATAGGTTTTCAAAAACAAGATGGAAGACGATACACTAGGAATCAGTTTCCTGCCTTTAGGAAATGCCTGGTGTTGAGCAGGAAATGACACGCCATCGATATTCAACGCACACCTTATTAAACCCTCTCTGCGCCGACCCTCCCGCCCTACTGACTCAGCCCTACCCTGGAGCGCTCATGTTGCAGAACACAACGTCTGCCCCGACTACACTTCAAACATAGAGAAGGTACAATTCAATGAATCAATGAATGTATGTGCTTCACTGCATCTTACAATGGTGTTGTAAGATGCATTTGGATAAAAGTCTCTGCTAAACTGTACACATTATTATAGATACATATCATCTCACTTAGTAATTTAGCATGGGGAGTTAACATAACATTAATGGGGTTATGGAAGCACTGTTTTTATAACATCACATCCATGGTTTGAACCCACAACTTTCCGGCAATATCCTACAGCGCCATATGTAGATTGAGAAAAACTCTTCAAGAACAACCAGCTGCCCTTGTGTTCCAGCCAGGCACACTGTCTGGGTGATGGTTCGATTCCCGCTGTCCATCAGCCATGAAGCCAGGATTGTATCCATTCACTGTCTTGTATGTACCAGGACTGTGTAATACTTTGGTATACCCTTGTCACTACTACTTTTACATACCAATCTTCATTTAAATATATTTACATAGTGTTATAATCATCCCACTAAATAAGTAGGAGCGGTGCTGTTATTGCGACCGGTGCTCTTACTGCTGAGCTGACCTGTTTTCTCCATATACAACACATTCCCCTGTACCGTTGACCCTGTGTTAACCTACATACAACTCACACACACACACACACACACACACACACATACACACGCACACAGACAGACACACACGCACGTCCACACGCACACGCACACACACGCACACGCAGACGTGCGCACACACACACACACACACGCACGCACGCACGCACGCACACACACAGACAGACAGACAGACAGACACGCGCGTGCACACGCACACACACACACAGACGCACACACGCACAGACGTGCGCACACACATACACACAGACACACACACACGCAGACACACACACAGACAGACACACACACACACGTGCATACGCACACGCATACACAGACGCACACACACACACACACACACACACACACACACACACACACACACACACACACACACACACACAAAGGTTGCTCTCTACCTCTCCTTTTGAATGCTTTTGAATGCATTCCCCCAGAATGCTCTTGAGCTGATCAAAATCAAAGCAGGACACACAAATGCATGTTTGTGTAATCAGATGCACGCAAATACATAGAGAAACAGTCATGCATGTGACACACACATTCAGTAATGAAATGAGTTCATCTCCGCTGAATTAAGAGGCCACATTCATTTCCCCATCCAGTGTGTTATGTGTGTGTGAATATGGATGTGTGCTTGTTAGTTAGTCTCTCCAGATGTCCATGTCTAGCTCACCTTTACCGCCTAATTAAAGGCCAACATGGAGACCGTTGCTATTTACCTAGCACCTACCAGGGTTCAGCTAATTCTGTAGCCCCAATAAACCATTCATCAAATAATTAAACCAGCGGGTGTGAAGGGTAGATACTTCATTAGATGTACTGCACATAATGTGACCATAAGAAATACAATTCTATACTGAAAGCTGACATATTTCAAACCACAGCAACATTTGCCTGAGTTGCCTTCTCAAGATGAATGCATGTGCCAGCAAACAATACAAAAAACAATACATCGGTACGCCCACCATGAAATCCTACCCCTTCTGGTTTTAAGTGTCAAGAGAAATAAAAACAATATTAAACTTGTTGTGCTTTTGAGCCACGATATTATGTTTGAAAAACGGTGCTGAGATCTCAGTTCTAAATTCTAAGTTATAACATCTAAGTTATAACATTCTGGAAAAGTAATTTCCGAACTCAACCCCGACGTGCAGCCGATCTATAAATATCCTTGGGAAATGAGGCTTTAAGGAAAGGCCTGTCATGACGCCACCATAGAAATATGATCAATTGTTCAAGAAACAAATGAAGTTGATGGATGTTAAATACTGATGTATTATGTGGTGGTCCTATCAGGATAAAAGAGGATATTCCACCATTTGTTTGTACAGTATTGTTCACATTGTCTATATGCGGAATCACTGGGTGGAGGCAAATATTACTATGAAAAGTGAATACTTGATTGATTTGTTAACATGCCTACAGAAAAAAAAGTTTAAACATTTGATTTGAATAAATGATTGTTTCCAGTGAATAAAATGTATTTGCTCAAAAAAAGATTTTTTTCCGGTGGATTTCTAACAGCAAAACATGTTTTCCTTCCAAAACGTGACCACCAAAATATGCTGGCAGACTCAAAACAAGTCAGTGTGGTCGATGTGGTTTTGTGCATAATGTTTTCAGGCCTCGGTCTTCAGTCCATCTGTCTGCAGACTGCAGAGGGGACAAGCATGTGTCCCATGGTGTTTGACTCCATAAGAAATGCATGGCTTTTGGTCAGTGGTGTAAGGTTGTACTACCGGTATGTTGAATTCACAAAGAAAAAGGTATGCTTAACTGGCATGTATCCTTAACTGGCAAGCAACCTTTGTACCAGAATGCTAAACTGACAAATATAAAAGGGTGTATTTCAGTATTTCATATCATAGACAAAGGAGAAGGAAAAAGGGAAAGTGATTTTAGCATTGTTTTATGTTTAAGCACAATAGAAAACTGAAATTATGTTGTGACCATTTATTCTTGTTAAAGGTGTGTTCATGCACTGTTTTGAGCAGGATTGTGTTTGGAAAATACATCCACAGCAAGCGAAAATAATTGTACGTCATTGTCGATATGTTTTGTTTCCACATATTTGATTGCTCTTGTATTCTTTCTTACACCTACCCTCATTTCTCTTCAACTACATTTGTACCGTACCTTTCTCTTAATAAAATGGTTCAAGCATAGCTAATACATATGAATGTGTCACTTAATGCACGCACGTATCATAGCATGCTTATTCATTTTATGAATGCATTAGACAGCCTCAAAGTAGATTTATGACGTATCACGCAGGGTTAAATACAACCACTGATGCCCGAGGCTAGCGTCATTGGGAATTGAACTGGCAACCTTCAGGGTCGAGTAGACAGAGACTCTTCCTGGCCATGCTAAACGATCTGGATAACGAGCCCCGTGAGAATCAACAAGTGTATAGATTATCATAAATTAGCAAACTAATTAATATTCTGCTCAATCCATTCAGAAGTCGTCAGGGTGTCAAGGAAAATACAGACGAAGGCTGGGCGGTGCCACAATGAAAGAGTTCATGATCACTAAGGTTGCACGGCATGATGAGCTAAATAACTAACCTGATCATCCTTCTGTTGGGCTGGCTTACTCTTTTCTCACCATAAACACTTGAACTGACTGGAGCTTTGCAATGTATTTTTCTGTGCAAATCACATTCCAGTGTCAACAGGCCAACTTTTTCAGTTCAACAAAGTTATGTGCAGAATAATATAATAATATACAGAAACCAGCGTTATACTGATCGTAATAGCCTTGATTAGTATGTAATTTGGTATCATACTGAAAGGGTTATTCAAAGAAATGTATTGAATTATACAGGTCTAATGCTATGACTGAAATCCTATGCATACACCTCAGCCAAATAGAAAAGTCAAATTAACGTTTATGGTGCGGAAGTTCATGGTGGTTTAAATACAATTATAACCAGGCATTTTTATATATTAACTTAAGCTGCTAGTTTATGTATGCTAGTGCATACATGTTTTGGTTAATATAGATTAAAATAGTTATTTATTGATTGAAGTGTATAATGAATAAACACTACATTGTAAAAACTGTGCATATATAGTAGGAAAAGCAATATAATCCAAACACTGATACAGCTGTTGATCTCTGAATGCTGACTGATGGGTTCAAGGACCTAAACCTCTCAATGGCCTTTGGATTTTCATAAGCTCAAAAAGATATGATCCTCCGTGGCCGAAGAAACTATTTACAATTGGATTAAAAATCTGTGGACAGCTACGAAAGGATCAGTGCTTGCCATCCAGGAGTTATATGTAAGGAGTAAAATGTGACACGGCTTGAATAGGCAGGCAAGCATGATGAAATCACTTAAGTGCCACCAGAGAGTGAAATGTGTGTGTTGATTTTAATGTAGAAAAATGAGTTTTGTGTGCATTAATGTATGCAGGGGCAGATGCAGAATCTCATGATTTAGTTATTAGTTATTACTATTAAACCATGAAAATCCAACAGTACTATATCTGAACATGGTTAAGAGAAGACCTTATAAATGAAAAAGTTGTAAAAAACGAAGGGCACCAAAATAAAGCAAGTGAAAGCGTTGTGGTGCTAGGGGAACCACCGCTAAACGGGGCAGATAAAAAGGAAAAGATGAAATAGTTAACGGGAGAGGTCTGATGTATGCGGCCAAAGAGACATTATTATCAAATTCCCATTTTGCCGGAGCACAAGGTAATGAGCGTGAAAGGGATTGATCATCAAGTGTTGCATCGAGACGCTTTTGAAACCCCCAAAAAACTGAAGATAAAAGTGAGAATTAAGAGGTGAATTTTGAGAAGTGTGTATGGTGGGGGCGGATTGATCAAGCGAAATATGCATAGTTTCTATAGTGAGAAGATGGCAAAATGGAGGGACAACAGGAGAAAGAATTATCAAATCAGTGTGTGACAGGTCAGGTATCAGTTGTATAGTAGGTGGGTTTATATGACCAAACATATACATATATATATATATGTATATATCACAGGCAAGCTTAAAACCAAAGTAATTCAAGGATTTTCCTAGGAAAGTAGAGAAGGTGTCACTCTGCAGTAACTAGTCTATAACAACCATACACAAATCTGTTCACAGTTAAGTAATGATTTCAATTAAAGCTGAGCAATTTGGAGACACCAGACTTAGTCAAATATATTTTGAAATTAACCAACATAAAAAAAATCCCATCCCTTCCTTCCCTCCAAAGCCACACCACAAAAACACCTCTACCTCCCTAGCTTCAACAATAGATCTGCAGCACTTGTTGAAGACCCTGATCATGAACAATAAGTAACAATAGCCGCGTACCCACCAGGATTTTTTAGTCCCGGTACTTTTTTTTTTGCTCCGCCCACATGGTCGCTCCCAGTCGTCTCGAACGCACCACAAGGAAGTCCGAGACGCTTATCAACAGCTCCTGGAGGACGTTCTGAGCCAGTCGAAAGAGTTCCGAGGGGGCGGATCCGAGGCGGATCATCTCTCCAAAACACACCCACACAGGTTCCTATCGGGAAAAGTACCCCTGGTGGGTACGCGCCTAATGTAACAATGTAGCTGGGTAGGTAGGTAGACAGACAGGTAAGGCATCCGATAATTTCCTACTGGGCAAAAAGAGGTTTTATTTAGACAGGCTTATTACAGCCACTGATACAGTACTTTTGTTTTTTATTTTTTGTATTTTAAGTCAGAGCATACTTGATTTCTGTCAGGATGATAACAGAATCAAACACATATGACACATATTTCCAAAATAAATTGTAATAAAATAATCATTTGTAAAAAAATATGGACGCAGTGTCCATGACGTCGCGATTGATTTACACACAACCGTTTTGAGGGTGTCGATTTGCTTTATACTGATGGCGCCATTTTTGCAAGCAGCAGCGGAAACTAGCCATATTTGGCATATTGAGGGCTGGAAATGAAAGGCCGCCTCGCAGTAGTTTATGGACAACACATTAATATTCAGTCCTTAACGTTTTATTGTAATGAAACTGTCAAACGAGACCTCGCATAATACATGATATGGAGATGAACTAGCCACTGAGATCCTAAGCAAACAATGAAAAACCCTGTGCCACCTATAGGCCCTAGGATGAACTACATCTCTTCCACCATGGCCTGACACAAGCAGGCGGTCATGGCTGCCGCCTGGAGGGTGGGCATGAAACAGGTACTAAAAGTCTGTGCCACAGCCCTGACCTGATTCCCCACTTGCCTCTCATCGATAATTAATGGAGGCCGAACCATTTTTGTCCTCAGTAGAAAAAAAAAACGTAATGTGCAAACTCAGAGTTTCCGGTAAACCTATGAGATGTATGTGTTGCTGGTGGGAGAGCACGAACCTTTGAAATGAATGGACAGCCATTTTTGAGTACTGAATCCACTTCTGTCATGGTGCTGAAATATGTGGAAGTTTTTTGTATGTGACTTCATCTTTTTCCTGCCATGTTGGCACCTGAAGCATTTCTTTTTTGGAAAGAGACGAATAATCCGTGAATTTCGAGCAGACTCAATAGCAGAACCAGAGGTAGCAGTTCTGGAAATAGGTTATTTATTTGTCTTGGTTCTGACTCTATGATTTTTAAATTTCGACTGATCAAACACCATGAAATAATATGTCTTTTTTTTTAAGAACATAAATTTACATTTGATATTTGTCTCCCTAAATGGACACTTTACCACCCAGAGCTCACACTCTGGGTGGTATGCCTGCGAGCGTGTTCTGGAGACGGATACAGAAGACCCATATTTATATTATGTTTGACAATGGTTTTATTGATTGACTGATGTTTTGATGACGCAGAAATCTAGATAATCAATTCTGTTTTAGTTTACCATACAGGGTAGGGTAGGTAATGGGGGGCCATATTGCATCCATAAAGCATTGCCGTTGTCGTGTAGTTGAAAATGGGCTTGGAAAACAAATGAATGAATGTATTTTGAACAAACAATCAAAAATCTATTTTGAACAAACAATCTTTTGAATTGAAGTGCCTCTGAAGTTCTGCTGTGCTCAGTGTTCTCTGAATGCGAATTCTCTGAATGCGAATTCTCTGAATGCGAAACATGGAATCCTTCATTGAATGGGCAACACAGTATCTAAATACCATTTAACATAACTATACTATCAGTTTGAAATGACATAAACTTGAAAATGTCATACAGTTCCGATGTAATGTTATTCGGAATATCAGGCCATACATTGTTACTTAAGAGAACGGTCGCAGTACTACACCGTTTCTCCGCTCTGAGTCGCTCTCCATCCTCCCAGCTTGTCACTCAATCGTGCCGAGCGTTGAAATTATAATTCCGCACAGAATGTGCCGGAGTGTAGGACGAATTTTGATTTAAGTTTGAACTTAATGAAGTGTAAAGCCATTCGGCATAGGCATATTTTATTTGACTTTTTAGTGGCCAAAGTGCACATTGGGTTGGGAAAGAACAGGCTGCAGCAACTCTGAGGTGAAGGGGCCATGTGGGCTCTTGCAGGCCGCATGGATGCACTGGAGGGAGGGGTAGGGTGTCCAGGGACGACAGGGGATGTCCAGTTCCCGCTTGGAGGGTATGGATTTTTCAAATATGCCTGGGTGATCACATCAAAGCCAGCATCCGGAAAGAAAAATAGCAGTGGTTGTCAATAATTATTGGATATTTATAAATGATGACTATGGCACCAAGACTAATGTCCAGAAAGGTCCCTACAAATGCCATTATTAAAGGAGTTGATTTAGTGTTGATGGTAATTCTATGTTTTTAATGTCAGACTACAGTCCCTCTAGCCTCTCAAAGGGGAGAGGGCACAATACTCGAACACCAGGAAACTTCTGATGTCATTCAGGTTTGCTTAATCATGGCCAAAAGCAAACTGGACAAAGACCAGCAAGGATAACTTTAAAAAGAAATGCTATCGGAGATGAGATAAACAAACAGTGTTTTGACTTTGCTGTCGATCGTGTTGGAGGCCAAAAGAGTACAGGTTAGTACTTCCAGCCACCGTCTTATTGTCTACCAATTACTTTTCTCTGTCCTTCCCTCTCTCTTTCACTCCGTCTTTGAGATCGATTCCTCCAGTTACTCACTCGATTTTCCTCTCACCCCCTCTCTAAAACGGCAAACTAATCGCATACACATTCATCACAATAATCCACCATATACGGTTCCAGATATATGTGGGATTAAACTGCAGTGCAATGTACACTGGCTAGGTTTTATCCCTGCTCTGTAGCAATCACAAGCATTTTCTACTTCTACTTCTACTACTACTACTACTATTTTCACATTTTCTACTTTCACATTCAATCAAAAGTGTAGGTTAGACCTATTCAACTAAATATTGTATTACTTTTCCAAGAAGTTGCCATCCAAAAAAAGGGTATTTTTGTTTGAAATTTGAATTAAAAGTTTACCCAAATACAGATGTCCTTCATCTTCGACTGCACAGTCGGTGTTGCACGACTAGTGATTCATGCTCATCAACACGCTGCAGAACGGTGATTAGCGGTTTGCTGTTTACCTGTAGCAGCATGCTAGTGTTAACATTAACATGTGGCGTCTGATATTTCATTTGGAGATGCTTTTTCATGCCTACCTCGCCATAAAAATATTAAATAGGAAGTATTTGCAGAAAGATCAAGAGTGCTGGGATCAAGGAGTGGGCATTAGCTAGCTTGCAGGAGTTACAACCCGTGCCATTTTGCCTCGTGCTGGGTTTGTGAGCCCCAGACTCTGCGTCTAGTGGGCATAGCGGTTGACAGGCGAGGGGAGTCCACCCAAAATCGCGAGAAAGATCACTGGAGAAGTCCACAGTAGGTCCATAACACACCTCTGCTCATTTCCAGTTCAAACAGACATCTTGTTGAATTTATCAAGTGGAAGCCTTGTCAGAGAGCTGAAACAAGTATGCCACTCATACTTGAACGTATAGCAACACGTTTAAGCAGTCTACAGCATGGTTAGAGTTGTCAGTCTATGTTGTGTTCAATGCATGGGTAAATGTTTCCTCTTTAAACTACGTTTTCATGCTGCTATTTTCACATTGTAAAGTGGGACTGTGCTCCTGTATTTGCGTGATAAAAGGCCTATTAAACATGAGAGAGCACAGGTTGGCAAACTGCTGTGTGTGCATATGTTCATTTTTTGTCACACAAGACAAACTTTATAATGCAGTTATTGTAATGTCTTTTTTTATGTTTTAGTCACTTATTTTCCTACATGTGCCATATCAAGATGTCAAATAGCGTGCATTAAATGTTTATTATTGTCACATTGGGGCTAAATGAAAGGCCATTTCATATTTTTCATACTTCACGTATTATACGTCAAAACCTGACACTGAACATATTTCAAGAAATTAGTAAATGTGTCTTAGATCGTTGTTGTGAGGGTGGATAAAAGTCTGCCTTGTTTTCACTACCTCATATTTTGCTGTGAACAATAAGAATCATTGATCACACATCAAAGGCTGGATTGAAAATCCAGTCATGCATGCCCACGCAAATGCGTGTCTTACTTTGAAATGAAAGGTTAAAGGAAAAAGGAAACTTTTAAAGAATTCTATTTACTAACCCAGATTTACTAACTATTTGCTAAGACAAAATAAACAAATTAAATAAATGTTGAGTCGCGCTACTGTTTGGTTTTTTTCATGGTCATTTCACAAGTGTTCAGTCAGTCAGTAAGGCCCAATAGCTGCACGTGATCAGAACACACAAGGTAGACCAAACAATATTCACAGGTTGCTTTTTTCATCATCTCAAAGGCCCCGACAGTCTAGCATTCAACATGAGCCGTGTGAAATATATAGTATTATGTACATACAGGCATGCATATGCCTGTATGTACATGTCTGAGATGGCCCTCATCTCTAGATATGTAGTTTAGTAAAACAGTTTTTTTGGCAGCACTATATGAAAAAATTGTGTTTTTCATATAGATTGGGGATAGGACATGAAGAAAATATAAAAAGGCATTGGGCTGGATTTAAAAAATCCTGGGTAATAAAAATAAATAATAAATACAAATAAATATGGAACAAATGACAAATCCACAAATGGGATTCTCTTGTGTATGTCCTTTTTAAATATATATTTTCTGATTTGTGGATACATTTCACATTTAAAAAAAAGAAAAATAAGAATGAATGGCATACAAGGCTTTCACACAAGACTAGAGAAATGTCATTAATGAAATACATTTGTGAAACTTGTTTTGCAAATGTTTTCCAATGAACGAGTGTTTGTGTGTGTGTGTGTGTGTGTGTGTGTGTGTGAGCGCATGCGTGCGTGCGTGTGTGCGTGCGTGGGTGCGTGAGTGCGTAATCACT